>LNAC01000412.1:531194-615065 GCA_002007465.1 Ailurus styani | reverse complement strand
TTTCATCATCTTAAAAAAAATAGTAGTTGGAGTCCTTTTTAAGAGTAAATGATTAACCTTTTTAAGAGCAAATGATTTAAGGCACTTAAAGCATGCAAAACCATAGCTGGGCTAATAAATATTAGCCATTTTAGAGTGATTTCAGGTAAAAAGATAAGTGTGTGTTCAATTTATCATGTCCAAAGAAACGCACTTAAAAATATAAGGCACTAGGCAAATATTTTTCATTTTATCTACTGAAGAAAACAGGGGGCAAAGGTGAGTTATCTGATGTGCTGCATAAAATGTCTAGGTTTTTATATCGTTTAATTACAATTAATTAATTGGCGATTATGGTTTCCAACTCTTTAAATTACAGATAGGAAAACTGAGACCCAGAGAAGAGAGTTCGGTGACTTGCCTGGAGAGTAAAATCCAAGTGTCAGGATTCTTAGTTTGGCCTTCTTTCCATTAAGTCATATGTCTTTTTCTAATGAACAGTAAATGCTGTGAGACTTGAAATTTTATTTTTGGCGATGACACTATCCTATACCTAATTGTCTTCTTTTTATTTGTTTGTCAAGTGCTTAGAACTGGATCAATAATAAGCTTTGGTTTATGACACACTCTCTTCATTGGTTCTACTTGCTTATTTTCAATTAGGTAATACATAGAAAAATTGAAACACCCATATTGTGTACAATACCTTGGAGGAAAATTTTAAGTGTATAATTTCCATGTATGCATGGTACAAAAATAAATGCATGTATTTACAATTATTGTGGTGATATACCTACTTGTTTTTTTCTCTCTTGAAGTGAAAGTTACCTTATAGATGGGTGGTTTTGCATCTCTCCTTCTCATCACATCAAAATTCACCAGACCGGGGTAGCAGCAGATTAGAAAACAAAGTAAGACAGAGAGGAACAGGAAAATGCCCGGAAATATGAGTGCCCGCATTTAGCACTGGGACGTACATGTCTCTAGAACTTGTCGTCTTCTGCAAGCTGTGTAATACTGAGTTTGTTTCTGATGCAGGTTTGAGAACCATTGGAGTCATCACCAAATTAGATCTTATGGATGAAGGAACAGATGCCAGGGATGTTCTAGAGAATAAGCTGCTGCCTCTTCGCAGGGGTAACGTACCATGTCCTGCACAGGACTTCCTTTGATGATGTGGCAGAGAAACAATTGGGAAACTGATGGGAAGCTTGGTTTTATGCCTTCACAGTCATGAGGAGTGTATTTATGATTGGTTACACTTTTTCTGGAATGGCATAATGTTCCCAAATGGTATACTAAAAATGATCCAAAGGGAGAACTATTCCTTAAAATAACAGGAATAAGAAAACAGGAAAAGGAAGGAGTTTGAAGGGAGGGTGTAAATATTCATCATAGGCTGCATAAATATATAGTCTGCTGTTTTAAGTGTCTTATTTACTTGACTACCATATAACAAAACTGCGAAGGGACACACTGTATTAAAATGTACAGAGCTTTTAAGGGCAAAAGACATTATGGTGTTAATGTTAAAAAAGTGTCATTAGCCACCTCAGCCAGCCTTTGTTAAATTTCTGATGTCTCAAATTGAGTTGTGAAAAGGGTTCAGTTCCTCAGCCCTTAAAAATAATTTTGCTTTTCTTATTCAGCCTGTTTGAGAGCCTTGACATCTCCCCAGAATAAACAACCAGTGTCCCAAACCACACTGTGTGTATTCCGTTTCAGGTTATGTGGGGGTGGTAAACAGAAGCCAGAAGGATATAGACGGGAAGAAGGACATTAAGGCGGCCATGTTGGCGGAAAGGAAGTTCTTTCTCTCACATCCGGCTTACAGACACATTGCTGACCGCATGGGGACCCCACACCTGCAGAAGGTCCTTAATCAGGTAAAGACGTTTTCTCAAGCAACAGGAACAATCATGAGATAGAGAAGTGACTATTGGAATTCATATTTCTCAGTTTAGTATCAATTTTTTTCCAAAGTAAGACATTCATCTTAAATGATAGGAATTAGAAAATGAATATGAATACTTAGTTGCACACTGTTACTCTTCTCAGTGAGTAGAATCTATTTAATGCTATTGAAAGCACACTGCTCAGAGCAGAAATACACTTCTTTAGGAACAGTGAATAAGGCTATAGATATCAGTACCCATTTTACTCACAAGATGTAGTTATCTTAAAGTTGTGTATCTCCGAAAGGTCGATTTCTTGGGATCTGTTTTGAAAATGTCAATCTGTAATGGTTAGGTTAGATTTCTTTTAAAAATTTCTTTATGGGGCGCCTGGGTGGCTCAGTCGTTAAGCGACTGCCTTTGGCTCAGGTCATGATCCCAGGGTCCTGGGATCGAGTCCCGCATCAGGCTCCCTGCTTGGCGGGAAGCCTGCTTCTTCCTCTCCCACTCCCCCTGCTTGCATTCCCTCTCTCACTGTGTCTCTCACTGTCAAATAAATAAAAATCTTTTAAAAATAAAAAAAAAGATTAAAAAAAATTTCTTTACGGTTTTGTTTAGGATCGAATTGTTCCTTCATTTAAATTCTTAAAAATAGCAAATCCTTTTAAGCAATCATTGATCTCCATTCATCTAAGAAGTTTTTCCAGATAACCCCTTTCCCAGCGCAGATAGACGTGGGCCTCCAGCTTCCCACATTCCGTGCACTTGCATCCTTCTTGTGTAAAACCTCAGTGCACTTACTTGGTTACAGATTTTCCATCTCCTGGGGAAGTTAAGCATCATCGTAAGTGTATGCAGGGCTGCTCCCTGACTTTTGATTATAACGACTCGAGTGGTGAGCAGCTTTTCTCACAAGTAGAATCATAAGATATGCTTTAACTTTTATTTAGGAAATTTAACAGTCAACCAATCAAATCGTTATTGAATGTCCCGATTGTTTGCTCCTAGAAAGTATCAGTAGAGACTAACAAAATAGCAGGCTACTTGTGACATTGGACCTGAACCCTTTAGGCAGAACAAATGAAGAAGTTTTAGAAAATAAAAAAGCAGTGGTATACTTCTATTTTAAGTGATATAACATAGACTCACGTAAAGTTTGTGCTTTTTAATTAAGGTTAGGTGAGTATTTAGAAGCCATGAGGTAGTGCTATGGTTGTGTCATTTAACAAACATGAATATATTTTAGAGAAGGAACATTAGTTTGCCACACGAAAACCATAATATTCTACCCATATAGTATTGGTAAAATTCTTTTTTAGATTACTGCTTTCATGCCTGAATTGGTGTAAGAAAAACACAAACTGAAAAATTCTTAGAGAAAAATCACTAAGATGATTAGGAAGATAAAGTGGGTAATAAATTATGTTGTGAATACTAGGAAAGTAAAAAGAATATGACTGGCCATTTGGTTATACAAATGACCCCTAAATTATGATGTAATTGGATTCCGGTTGACTGAAAACTGAATGGATTTTGTACTGAAGATCTCTCATTTCTTGGATAATCACTTTCTTTTTTATTGCTTCAGGGATCTTCATACTGTTTGAGACTAGGATACTTTTATGGTTGACTCAGTGTGCACCAATACCTCCGGCCCTTAGGGACAATTTCTATGATGAAAACTGGAACAGGACATGACATTTTTGAGTCATTATGGCTGTAGGGCAGAGAATGAGGGAGTGAGTTATAAGAGACGAGTTTGGAGAAGTAGGCAGAGACTGGATCCTGTAATGTTTGTAGGCAAGTTAAAGATATTTGTTCTTGGGCGCCTGGGTGGCTCAGTGGATTAAAGCCTCTGCCTTCGGCTCAGGTGATGATCTCAGGGTCCTGGGATCGAGGCCCGCATCGGGCTCTCTGCTCAGCGGGGAGCCTGCTTCCTCCTCTTTCTGCCTACTTGTGATCTCTCTCTGTGTCAAATAAGTAAATAAAATCTTTAAAAAAAAAGATATTTGTTCTTATCCTAAGAGCAGTGGGGAGTGAGTCATTTAAGGCATCTGAGTAGGGAAATTACACAAACATATCTGTGCATTAAAAATGATCATGGTGGTTGCAAATCAGAAGATCAAGAGTAGACATGAGAAGTAGGGGTCAAAGTGAGAAATGATGGTAGCTTGGTCTTGGTTAGGGCCAGTGAAGATGAAAAAAAGCAGAATTGAGAAATGTGTAGGAAAAATCGAGAACTTGGTGGTAGATTAATCAGCTCTGATGGGTGATGGAGAGGTGAAGTCAAGGACATGTTCCATGTTCCCATATTGTTATGAAGTCGCCGAGATGGAGAGCCATGAAAGCAGGATTAGGTGTTTGATTTCAGACTTGCTGAGCTGAGGTTTCACTGGCACATCTAAGAGAAGTAAAGTCCATGGTCTAATACCTTTTGCCTGCTGCAAAGACTAGAAGTCTGGTCTGTAGACAGCATGTTGGTCGCCACACGCATTTGAATACTTACTCAAGTCATGAGTGGAATAAGATGACTTTAGAGGAGCAGAGAGTGAACGAAGAAGAAGGTAAGGCTCAGATTCAAGGAATATCGTTACGTACAGGTCTGCTGGAGGGGGCCAGCTTGGCAAAGGAGATGTGGAAGGTGGATCTGAGAGGTCAGGAGAAAACGAGAGAAACTAGGGTCACGAAAGCCAAGGAAAGAACCGTGTCATAAAGCCAAGAGTGGTCCACAGTGTTGCTTTGCGGTTGAGACATCTGAGAAGCAAAAGGTGGAAACCATGTGCTTTTATCACTTACCGCTCACGTGGCAGACGAGTAGCTACTGGTTTCTCGTGGTTACTGTCGCTCCTCAGCTTGGGGGTCTGTGAGGTCGATACTGGGAACGCAGCCTTCTCCGTTCTTTTGTTTTCCGCTTCAGAGCATGCTGGGAAATAACACAGTCATAACCGTGGGCAACGGTCTGATACAGTTATGAGCTCTTAACATTGAAGTGACTGTAGACATGTTGAATAGATCTATTCAGGTAACCTCCGATAAACACAAAAATGATTTAGAATGATTTCTACAGTCAGTCTGGGTATTTATTCCCCTTTTAATTCGTTATTCCTTTTCATATATTTCTGTGCACTTTACGTTCTCCTTCTTTTGATTCAAGTTTGTTCCTTAACCAGTTCAAGAAGAATATATTTCTTATTCNAGAACCAGACTTGGAGAGAATATTGTCACCATCATATTATAACAAATAATACTTAGAATATCTAAAGAGTTCATAAAGATGCATAAGAATAATATAAAAATCCCAGGGGCACCTGGGAGGTTCAGTCAGTTAAAAGTCCTACTCGTGATTTCAGCTCAGGTCATGATCTCAGGGTTGTGAGATCAAGCCCTGCATCAGGTTCAGTGCTCAATGGGGAGTTTGCTTTATTTATTTTTATTTTTATTTTTTTTAAAAGACTTTGTTTATTTATTTATATATATATAGAGAGAGATCACAAGTAGGCTGAGAGGCAGGCAGAGAGGAGGAAGCAGGTTCCCCCCCGAGCAGGGAGCCTGATATGGGCCTCTATCCCAGGACCCTGAGATCATGACCTGAGCCGAAGGCAGAGGCTTTAACCCACTGAGCCACCCAGGCGCCCACCACCTTCGTTTAATTAATCACGTACTCGTAGACGGTCGCTTGGAGAATATTTCATCCTGCTGAGCTTGAGGTGCCAGCAGATGATCTCAGGGGAATCGTCAAGTGGATGATTCAGTAGAGATGTCAACAGCGGGGGAGGGGGGAGAGGGAGAGAGAGAGAGAGAGAGAGAGAGAGAGAGAGAGAGAGAGGGAGAGAGAGAGAGAGAGAGAGAGGCAGAGTGCGTGCGCGCGCACGAGAGCGCTTTCCTTCGCTGGTCGGGGAGCTTTCAAAGGCACACTGAAGGCCTAAGCCAGCGAGCCGCCACCGCTGGACTGGGGCCGAGAGGCGGGGCAGGAGGAAGCCCCTGTCTGAGCTGCAGAATGGAGGGGAAGGGAACAGCTGCCAGGTACTACAGGGTCCACTAGTTTCAGGTCCTGAAACATCCGGCAGCACCTGTAACTCCAGCTTCTCCATTTCTAACCACATTCTAACTTAAGGCTCCTTTCTACAGTCTAGGTAATCGGGTCACGCAGTCCATGCTCTAGTGTTATTAGGCAGCCTTATGAGTAACACTGGGTGCATTTTGACAGGGTATTTCCAGCCAGGCGTAGCCCAAGAGGTCGCCCAAGCAGGGGACTCCAGCTGAAGGAATTTTGAGCATCTCCTTCAGGCCAGGAGAGAGCTGCAGCTCCTTCTCCCGATTTACCTCCATAGTTATTCTCAAATGTGTACATGTACGTGTGTGATTTCTAAGTTTTAAATGATTAGGAAACCAGGGAAGGTCAATTGTTGTCTTGCGAGTTAATCTCTAATCTGCTGTATCTACATGATTTTGTTTTGTTGTATTTAGCAACTTACCAACCACATTCGAGATACGCTGCCAAACTTCCGGAACAAACTACAGGGGCAGTTGCTCTCCATAGAGCATGAAGTGGAAGCCTACAAAAACTTCAAGCCGGAGGACCCCACCAGGAAGACCAAGGCGTTGCTGCAGTGAGTCCACTTGCCCTTCCCTTGTTCAACATTTCCGTTTGCTTTCGCCTTGGTCTCTTCGTCGTGCTAGTTTCTTGGTTTAACAGAAGAAGCAAGTAACGTGTGCAAGACTGTGTGTGTTATACAATGAGCCTCAAGACCTTATGTGTTCTTAAAGAATCATCGTTGGGGCGCCTGGGTGGCTCAGTCAGTTAAGCCTCTGCCTTCGGCTCAGGTCATGATCTCAGGGTCCTGGGATCAAGGCCCGCATCGGGCTCCCTGCTCAGCGGGGAGCCTGCTTCCTTCTCTCTCTCTGCCTGCCTCTCTGCCTACTTGTGATCTCTCTCTCTCTGTGTGTGTCAAATAAATAAATAAAATCTTTAAAAAAAAAAAGAATCATTGTTGGTCTTAGTCTCTTACTGTAGATTGAACCAACTGCCCATCCCCAAGCCCAATTTCCTTGTGCTTTTATAATTGGATTCCGTAAACGAGTAAAGCCAATAGTGATAACTCAGCAGGGTTTGTGCCCTTAGTCTTTAGAAGCGGACAAAGCTCCTGTTGAAAATGTCGTCTGTCTTGTACATCTGTTTCTTCCGACGTCACTCATACTTACTATCTGCTTACGTGCTTCATTTCATGGGATCTATCTGGGTACGTTTTTCAGTGGAAAGACAACCAAGGCTTTAATAATTCAAGTACAGACAATAAAGCCACATTTAAGCACCCTTGACCCTTTTTGGTAATGTTTTAAATGTAGTTCTTTAAAAACACCAATGTGAAAACTGCCACGAGTATCTTTTTACTTGCCCGTGATCTTCCCATCTGACCGCTGGCTTGCGAGGGTTGCCCCCGAGTGGTCTCGGCGGGGACAGCAGACTCGTTACAGAACTGCCAGCTCCTTCCGTCTCCTCTTTCTTCTGCTTTTTGGCCCTTTCCAGCCTCATCTGTCCTTCTGCCCCTGCGCTGCGACTTACCCCAGGTCTCTCTCAACAGAAGACCCTCTGCCCGGCTGATCCTGGGGGAGCCCTGAGTCCGTGTCCAGAGACGCTGCCTGCCACCTCCACGGTCCCCTTCTTCCTGTGCAGCCTTGCGGCCACGATGCCCTTAAGTCGGTGTTCCAAATGCATGACGAAATTCCTTTCTTTGTGGAGCTGTTTCTAAATGCTCAAATTATTTAAGTAAAAATTTAATGTAACATCTGATGTTTCCCGTTTAAAAATATAGAATCATACAGAGGAAAGAACTTTTTCTTGGTTTCAGCTCTTTCCTAGTTTATCTTTTCTTGTTTATTCTTGGCTTTGGTTAAGCTCCTATAAAAACTCTTCAAGTTACAGAGAAAAGAAAGCTATTTCTGTTTAGGGCCTCGGTCATCATGTTAACATCCAACTGAAACTAGTCTCCTTACAAATACTAGGCTTGCCTCTGTGACGCCATTGGATTCAAATTACAGAACTTTCCACATCTGGATTCTTCTCTTGCAGGGGGGCTGATCAGCCCCTTCCCTTCTCCCTCCCCCCTTTCTTTTTTCCTTTCTCCCCCGCTTTCTGCCTGCCTCTCTTCTTGCCTTCCTCTCCTCTCTTTGTGTTCGACCTGGTGTCTGGCTCTGTGCTGTCTGCTGGAGATTCAACAATGAATGAGACTTTTGCCCTCAAGAAGAGGCCACAGTAGAGCAAGGGAGGCAGATATATGAGCAACTAACTGTGTTAAAATCTGATAAATGCTATGTTTCTGGTGAGTCTGAACTGTTAAGGGAGCCCAGATGAGGAAGCAGCTGCAGGTGAGGAAGGTTGTGCGTTCACAGAGGAAAAGGTACTTTACTTTAGAGAGAGCGTAGCGTGTTGGGGGAGGTTGTCGGGTGGAAGAGGAGACGAGAGAATAATGTGAGATTGTTCACCGCTTGTCTTAGTGGGGCAGGGGGCTGGAGTGTAGGCTGCAGGTAAATTTCCTAAAATTTCAATGCTTTCTCATGTATATACCTTCTCAGGTGCTTAAAAATTAGGTGAACATGGGCATATGCATAAACACAGCTACATCAAATTGTGTTCTGGATTTTCTGGCCTAATTTGCCATTTTAATCCATCCACAATTGTGATGAAAGAATAAAAGATACAAGTCTTAGATGGTTTGAATTTTGGCCTGTTGAATTCTGAATCGAAAGTAGTACCAGCATGCCAACATTAGAATTTCTACATCTAGAGATTGAAAATGCAAGTAGGTTGTTATTTTCTCCCTGTGATATATTTCTTTGGTTTTTACCAACTACCTTAAGGCACCTCATTCTTTCACTGAAGTTATTGAGTACCTGTCATATATTGGGCAGTGGGAGAGAAATAAAACGTGTGGTCCTTGCCCTTAGGAGAGAGACCGGTGAGCAAGGGTGATGGGCTCTGCTAAGTGTGTGAAAATAAGCTGAAGGAACAAGAGTAGTGAGGAGTGGGGGCGTACAGGACCGTGGCAGGTTTCCTGGAAAAACTAATGCTTGAGGTGAGTCTTGAAGCACAGGTAAAGTTAGCCAGGCCAGGAAGCAAGGGGCAGGAAGAACTGTGTTCTGAGCAAGAAGGAAAACAAGCGTCCAAGCCCAGAGGCGCGGCGCATGGAGGAGCTGCGGAGGGCTTCTCTCTGCTTGGCCTAGAGGGTGAATGTGGGCGAGTGGGCGAGAAGCCAACATCCGGGGCCAGACCACGCAGAATCTTGTGTGATGCGTCAAGGAGTGTTAGTTCTGTTACCGAGTTGTGGGAAAGCATCGGAAAACAAGGCTGGAGCTGGTTGGACAGGGGATGGGAGCCACCAGTTTGCATCGTCTGCGATGCTGGGGGCGGGTGGAGAGGAGCTCCCGGAGCGTGAGGGAGCACTTCACACACCAGGCGGGTGTGCGCTCCTACGAACCCAGGCGCATTTTGACTCTAACGTGTAAAGTTTCATTGTTTCACTTTAATTCCTAATTGAAGTATTTTTAAGTACCACTTGATGGTTTCGACTAAATGGACCGAATGACCGAATGACACAGATGTTTATGGTATCTATTTTAATTAACTGCCTACAATAAATCTTAATAACATGGACGTCATATAATCACATTTTTGAGCGCTGAATGGAGCGCAGTGTTCATTCTGCCAGGAGGTGCCACTAAGAACACTAGGAAAAGGATTCTGAGGGCCCACATGGTAAATTAAAATGAGAAGGGCAGAGCCTTGTAACTGTGACTTGAATTCACTTCTCTTTCCCAATTCCAGGATGGTTCAGCAATTTGCTGTGGACTTCGAGAAGAGAATCGAAGGGTCAGGGGATCAAGTAGATACGCTGGAGCTCTCAGGAGGGGCTAAAATCAATCGTATATTCCACGAACGCTTTCCTTTTGAGATAGTCAAGGTTTGTACCAAATGTTTTTTTTCCTTCCCTTTCACTTCACTTCCATGTCCTGCTCTGTATAACTGTTCATAAAGTGTTATGGCTGTGACACAGGACTGAGATAGATCTTTGAACAAAAATCTTCATAGTGAAGTTTAGGAGAGAAGTATTTTCTTACTGACGGTTCTGATTTTATTTATTTAATGGGCTCTAACGACATTTCGCATTATTTCAACAAATACTAATTGAATTCCCATGAAGTTTATTTGTTGTCTAATTAATTGAAAAATATCCCTTGAGTACCTATTCTGTGCCACAATTCTAGGTGCCAGTGATCAAGACAGAGGTACTGTCTGGTGGGGTAGGACAGAGCATTTTACAAGTAGACAAAGTAAGAAAACGTCAAGTGTTATTATGTAACATAATGTTAGCGAGAGGGGTTGAGTGAACCACTTTTTTTTTTTTTAAGACTTATTTGTTTTGGCGGGGGCAGCACGAGTGGGAGGGGCAGAGGGAGAGGGAGAGAGAGAATCTCAAGCACACTCCCTGCAGAGTGCAGAGCCCAATGCGGGGCTTGATCCCAGGACCCTGAGATCATGACCTGGGCCGAAACCAAGGGTCAGATGCCTAACCGACTGCTCCACCTAGGTGCCCCGAGTGAGCCACTTTTGATGGGATGTTTCAGGCAAGGTCCTTCTGAGTAGGGGACATCGAAAGCCTGACCGGAATGGCTTGAAGAGCTCAGCTCTAAGGATCCTGGGAAGAGGGTTGTTGGAGGCAAGCGGCCGAGGACGAGGCCCTAAGCAAGCATCTGTACAGGGAGGGGGTAAAGAACAGATGCAGCCGGTGCAGAGCGGATGAAGGGGAGAGGCCGTGAATTCAGAGAGGGACGTGCCCAGGGCCTTCCAGTTGCAGTGAGGTGTTTGCATTTACTCGTGAGAAGTTAGGGGAGAGTTTTAAGAAAAGGTGTGACCTGCTTTGGCGGATGATTTTAAAAGAACCCTTTGCAGGCTGGATCTTAAAGGGGCAAGAGTTGATTCAGAGAGACAAGGAAGGTGAGGTAAACAGTAGGGCCAGAGCAGGAGTGAATCTATTTTCTGTGGGGCCTGAAGTTGATACAATTCGGTGGTGGTGGGGGGGCAGACTTAAGAAGAATACCCAGTTATAAACTCACAGTCAGGCACAGGGTCTTGGAGGGCGTTGATGTAAGAGAGAAGCCTTGAACCTTCATCTTTAGCTTCCCAGAAAGGACGCCCCCGAGGAGAGGCTGGAGAGAGCGGAGGGTCTGGGGGTCAGTAGGGCTTGGACTCATATGGGAGATGCAAGAAAGAAGATTCAAGATGACTCCTAAGGCTTTGGCTTGTGCAACAGCAATGTCAGTGGCTGTTAGATGAGGGAAACTGAGCACGAGCTGAGTGTGTGTAGAGGTGTGAGCCGAGTGTTTTATTCAGGCTCCGCTTAGGGGGCTTGCCCGTGAGGCCGCTCAGGAGTACTAGCGACTCTGCGCTTTGCTTCACACACAGACGAGGGTGCTTGTGTCTTGGTGTGGGAGGCAAATGGGTAAGTAGATAGTTTCATTAAAACGTGTGAAGTAAAGTGATAAACTTCAGCTCGGGGTGCTATGGAAACACAGCCTACAGACCTGAATCCTGGCCTGAGCGCACGAGGGAGGAGCTGGCTTCTGAGCTGGGCTCGGAAGGATGAGCAGCTCGTCAGGCAGGAGGGGTTGGGGCTGGGGTGGATCCAGATAGAGAAGGAGGACCGGTGAAGGCTGAGCTGTGGCCCACAGGGTGTGGGCAGGAAACTGAAGCAATTAATTGTTCTGCAGTGTAAAGTGTGAGGGGGGATGTGGGTAGACAGCGAGACTGCAGAGGCCAAATCTCAGAAGTTGGGGGCTGAACCAAATGTGCTCGTGATATTCCTTTTCGGTCTAAGCTCCACGACACTTTGATCCTAATTCCAAATAAACCTAAAGTACCTAGAACTTCTGGGAAATTGTTATGCAGTCATCCATCCTGCGTTGGATTGGTAAAATATTATTAATTTCCTCTCGTAAGGAGGCCTTGAATGCAGGTGGTTCCAATGGCCGCGGAGAAAAGACAGCCATTGTGAATCCGAGCACAGCTGGAGCGCTGTTACTTGTCAGGTGACACTCTTATTTATGCATTTGTCTGTGAATGCATTTACTACATGCTGCGAAAGAATGGAGAATTGTGTATTTCAAATGAATGGCCAGATTTATGTCCAGAAGGCATCCGTTATGCAGAGCGCTCCTGTCTGTAATAGAGTTAAAATCCATTACACTGAAACTCCCAGAAATCCCCAATGTTCTGTGTTGCCTTGAACTTTATATAAACAGATGTTTTGACCATCTGGGTTTAAGTTAGGAAAGACATGAGTATCCGTTTATTAATAACAAAGTCAAGTTCTTCTCGTTTTTTAATATTCAACAATATTATCATTCAAAGGAATTAAGTGTCATGACTGTGGCTCATTCTGTATCTGCAGATGGAGTTCAATGAGAAGGAATTGCGAAGAGAAATAAGCTATGCAATCAAAAACATACATGGTATCAGGCAAGTGATTCACATTTTCCTGGTCTCAGTTCAAGCTACTAAACGAAAATTAATGTTTATAAATGGCTGGTGAAGCCTTTCCTCATTGGAGCAGAGTAGAACACCGAGGTGGAAGGAAGAAATAGGAGACTCTTGCTCGAGTTTAACGCTAATTTCCTGTATTGTCACACTCGCAAAAGAAAAGACTTTTCAATTAAGAAAAGCAGAAACACTTCCTGCACTCACGGCACTGTGCTCTGCACAATGAGGGATTTGCCAGCGAGCAAGATCTCGTTCTCCAGAGCCTTGCCTTTTGGGGCCGGAGGCCTGACCTGCTCATAGGAGTCATTGCTTCCACAGACACAGGACGGAGAAATGAACTTGAGCTGCAGTTGTGGAGGAAGATGGGGAAAGATTGATGAAGGTGGTGACTTTCGAGCTGAACCTCGCCTGTAGAGAGAACAAGAACGATTTCAGCAGGCGGCGGTGTGCTGTGTGTTTACCCGTGCGTGCGTGTGTGCGAACCACGAGAAGCCGGGCGTTGTCGAGGCAGGAGGAGAGGAGAAAGGCTGAAAGTGGAAGCGCGGTGTGAGCAGAGGCAGGCAGTCGTGTGAAGTGTGAGGTGCGGCAGGCGTTCGTGGCGCGGGGAGTCACGCGTTTTGACCGGACAGAAGAGCCCCGGGACGTGAGGCTGGGAGGGGAGCTGGTCCTTTGTGTGGAAGTTTGTGTGGACTTCTCCCTTGTATAAAATGGGTTATTCTCGTTTACTTTTTTTTTATTATGTTATGTGAATCACCGTTCCGTACATCATTAGTTTTCGATGTCGGGTTTCATGATTCATTGTTTGCATGTGACACCTAGGGTTCATTTGCTTTGTTTCAAGCAGGTATGGTAAGAAAGAAATGAATTTTAAACACACATTTCTTGAGGTCATGTACAAAGTTTAATGGATCTTGCACTAGATGTCCTGAATTTAAGGTACTGCACTTAGGTTGCCTACGTCATCGATGATCTCATGTGAAGGAGGTGTCCCCTGTCTCTTGGCCACTGTACCTTAGCTTCTGCCACAGGGCAAGATGAAACTATTTTGGGAGCAGAGCCCGAGAGGGCAAAGTTTGACACTGAGTGTACATGTGAAAGGAGTTATGACATTTGGATTCTTTATCATTTCAACGTTCAGACATCCTGCTCTGCAAGATACAAATAGGTAAATATGCATTCACAAAGTAAAAGGGAAAAAACATTCTATAACCAGATCCAGTATTTTTCTGACTGTCAGTAGGATTTCTAAGTTCCCTATTAATTCTATTCTGTCTCCCCCAAATCTAGGATGCAGTCGGTATAGAAGCTGTATCTTGCTCTTGAGCTGGGCGGGGCTAGTACTCGAACATGTAAATCTGAGAAGTGCAGTGACACCAAATCACATTTTTTGGGTCAGGAAGCATTTTTTATGTACTTTACTGTAAAAGTAAAATATAGTACTTTTACTTGGCTTTTAAAACTTCTTATCAGATCCATTTTTGCTGAATGTAACTGCAAAAGCTCAGTAATTCACTTCTGAAGATTTCTGATTTACATGCATACCAAAAGATGAGATAGGTTGTTATTTATTATTCTGGAATTAATTTGCCTGTAAGATGATTAAGAAGGGCACAGTGTCCTGAGACTAAGACATACTCATGGCATGATTGCTTAGGCTCTTAAAGACACTTAATATGAAAAGTTTTGTTTCCAATCAGTCGTTAGATATTTGAATAAGAGAAGCCATCTTTGTCCACTGCAGACCTAATCGTCCTTTGTTCTGTAGGCACTGTGTGCCCATGAGGAGGAGGGAGGAAGGCAGTCCCTGTGGGGCAAGCAAAGATAAAAGCAGTGATGCCCTTTCTGCCAGGGTAGTAGTGGGTCTGTGCGTGCTCAGACCACTGCAATGCAAAATAGGATGTTGGGGTTCAGAGAAGGAAGACCTTGTCCGTGGAAGGACTGGAGAAGGCGAGCTGGAGGAAGTGGTTGCTTTTGATCTGGGCTTTGAAGCACAGGTGGGACTTGGACGGGCTGAAAGTGTGGGGAGGCTGAAGTGAGCCTCGTGGACAGAGGCAAAGACAGAAGACGTTAGTGTGAGTGTGTTTGTGGAGAGGCCAATGGTTGGGTTTGGCTGAAACGTGGGGGCCTGAAAGGGAGAAGGCAGACTGCTGGAACGGAAGATTAGGGTCAGACAGGGAAATTTTTAATGTTAGACGAACAATGTGGATTTTATTCTGCATCCGATGTGGAGAAACTTCAAGTTATAATATAGTATGATCACTACAGTTAGACAGAGGTGGGTGTAGGACGCTGCCGTAAATGATTAGAAGGGACCAGAATAAAGCCGCTGTAAGGGAAATGGTGGAAGAAATTTCCCAAAAGAAGCACCACAGAATTGAGTGGTGAAGGAGGAGAAGTTAATCCAAGAAGGAGAAATGAGAAGAGGGCCGGGGAAGGGCCGGGAAGGGGGGAGGGTCAAGCACCAGCATCGGGGGCCTAAGGGCTTTGGGCGTGATGATACTCGGGGTTCAGGGTCCCTCTTACGGTAGCTTTTCTCCACTGGCCTTTTATTTAGATGTAACCATTTTTTCACTTTTTATCTCACACACACACACACACACACACACACACACACACACACACACACACACACACACACACCCCTGCTTTCCTGAGCTCCTGCCCAGCTTGGGAAAGCGTTGTTAGGACACCAATTTGAATTAATTCTAGCCAAGTGACAAGATACTTGCTAGTTTGGTTATCATTTGTTATTTTTGTAAACTCACAATTCAGGCATCCTGGGTCCCAAGCTAGTTCCCCACTTAGCCGTCTTCCTTTTTTCCTCTGGCGCCCCAGGACCTCAGACCGGGAACTGCTGTGCTCACTCTCATGTGGCTCTCCTGAAAGAACAGATTGCATAGTCAGGAACACTACTATTTCAGTGTTGACAAAATGAGGATTATTTTCTGCTCCATGAAGGACAAGAGGGGGTTTATTTTGGAATTCTTTAGATATAGAAATTTAGGACACCATTTTTATTATAGCAATGCTTTTTACTGCTGTGCAGCAGTGAGATGTGATGAATTATAGTTAAACATTCATTACAGGTTATATCATCCCAGTCCCTGAAAACATTTTGGGGACTGCTTTTAGGTAAGGCTGGTCGTCTGGAGAATGAAAGTGATTGTGGGATAGTAGTAGTGAAAATGTCGTCATTTGTACATTTGTAATAAATGATACTGTTGATAGAATAAATCACTATGTAACTTTTAAACTTGGCTATTACGTGCTTGCTTTAGGTGGGATGTCAATTAAAACCTTTTTCAAAAAAGTATTGGATATTACTTAACTTTAAAAAATCTAATGTCCTGCTTTCTTTCTTATATTCAGGACAGGGCTGTTTACTCCAGACATGGCATTCGAAGCAATAGTCAAAAAGCAAATCGTAAAGCTGAAAGGACCTTCCTTGAAGAGTGTAGATCTGGTAATACAAGAATTAATCAACACTGTCAAGAAGTGTACCAAAAAAGTAAGTTTGAATTATTTACCTTTCCGACAATTAACTTTTTGGTTTACCCATCTTTCCTACCCTGCTACATGCCTCTTTCCCTTTTACAGGTAGTATGTTTGCCCAAGGGGAAGGATTGAAAAGTATTGAGTGGGAATTGCTTTCCTGGTAGATGGGCAGGGATATTGTCTTCTATCACCCAGTGCCAAATAGGTTGCTTAAACCAGAAAGAGTGTATTTTAATCAGCTAATTTTTTCTTTGTTGTCTTAAACAGTAAATATCACTTTAGAACAATTAGGTGAATGCCCCAAAACTAATTTTTCTTATGGTGTATGGATGGGGATAATTGTCAGGGGGAGGGAATCATTGACATTGTGTATATCAGTAAAAAAATTCTTATGAATTTTAAATGAATTCCATTTGAACCTGGACATTTTGGGAAGGAACAGTGTAGTGTAGTAATAAAGACCCCAGGCTCTGAGGTCCATTTACCTAGATTCAAATCTTGGCTCTGCTACTTACTTTCTGGGCGACCTTGAATATCATACTCCCTTACAGTCTTGTAAATTTCTTCCTGAAAAGAAGATGATAATAATAATACCATCTCCATGAGAATTAAACAAGATGATGCCTCAAACCCGTGGGGGCACTTAGCACATTGATTAACTATGACAAATGCTCAGCAAATGGTCACTAGTCTATAAATGGCCATTTCAGTAGCACCCAGTACTCTTCACTTTGTGATATTTGTTGAATCTCTGATATCGAGCCGTGGGGGAGGGCGTGCCCCGTGGGGGAGGGCGTGCCCCGTGGGGGACTCCTCACTGAGGAACATAGAGGCATTGTGCTGGATTCCGTCCATTCTGTGGGCGCACGAAAGGGACACCCTGTGTTAGAAACCGTGGGAAGGGACTTAGTGAGGATGTTTAGGGAAGGGTAGGCCTAGCCCCATGGCAGTCAACACCGGTACTTAATTTCTTGAAAGTAGAGATTGTTCTGTAGAGAAAGGCTTTGTTACCCTTCCCTTTCTGTATGGTTACTATGAGTAACCTCCCTGAAGAACCAGGTGGAAGTAAGAAAGGCGAATACCGTAGATGAATATGAGTTTGGTTTCCAGTTACCTGGCAGAGAAATTCAGATGAAGAAAGACGTTAAATACGGAGAGAGGACAACCAGCAAAACCCTCAGATGCCGATGCTGAAAGACAAGGAGCTAGGCGGGGAACAGCCTGGGGCCCAGAGTGGCTCTGGACTTCAGACTTTTTCTCTAGACCTTTTATTATTCTTCTACCGCGTTTCTTAATGTCCTAGTTTCTTTCCTCCAAAGTGAGAAAAGCCATAAGAGTTCAGGGACTGAGGAAAGGGAAGAGGAGGCCCGTGGAGAAAGAAAAAAACCCAGTCTTTACACCAGCTCTCCATTCGAAAACTCGAAGCCCGTTGGTAAATACTTCACAGTCCCGTTCGTTCTTGCGTGTGGCTCCGCGTGCCCTCACTCTGTCCGCCTGTAGAGTTGGAGCCCTCCTCGCTGGCCGCCTCGTAAGGGCTGCTGCCTCCTTCGTTCACCACGTGATCCTGCCCTCAGCACGGGGATGTGTTCAGCTGAAAGCTCCCCTTGAGCTTGCCCATGGGCCCTGTTCCCACCAGGAAAGCTGTCCTTTCCCCAAAGGCCCATTGGGTTGTGTTTGTCCTCAAGCCTGTTTATCCAGTTGTATTTCTTATTTTCATCATGTAGTTGAAATGACGAGCGAGTGAACTGATCCAACACAGGAAAGGCTTTGAGTTTTGTTTCCATAAACACAGCTTTGGAGAGACTTGGTAAACCTGAGCTAGAAGCGCTTGCTGTTGACGAGGCATAGGCAGGACAAGGCTGAACGAAGATGGGGAGAGTGATCAAGCTCTGGATGGGCTCTGCATTCAGATGGTTTCGCGAGTGTCTTCGGGTTCTCCCTCCGCTGTAACGAAAGCCAAACTGGAGACCATTGATGAAGGATGTGGTTTCTGTGAGACAGAAGGCGCATAACCCCAATCAGCACATCCATATGCAGAGAACAGGCCTTGGCCTGACATCACAAGATGGGCACATGTGTGTACATTTATGTTTTAAGTTATATAGAGTGTTTATGGTATGTATGAATCATTTTTTTTTAATCATTTCCCATGGTATCCAACTTGCGGGAAAACCAGCAGTCAGTCCTGATGGCACGGGAAGAGACAGCTTATTCCTGAACACGTTTTGGCTTCTTTTCTTTTGCTCTCCACCCTTTGAACCTCTTTCCATTATGTTCTCTGGATCAGTGGTAGTTTTATATTTGTACTCTCTTCTCAAAACAGTGTATATTTTGTATTAGACCAAACCTCGCTTTGTCCCTGAGATTATTGCTTAGCCTGCATCTCTCTTCACTGAAGAATACTCTTCCACTCAAACCCGAAGAATCTAAGGGCCCGCGTGAGACTTGGACATCTGCCTACTTCTTCCTCTGTGGCTTCCAAACATTATGCCTTCAGTGTCCTGTAAAACTCTTCAGTAAAGGCTCCAGTGGTACTAGCTCCACTTTTCCCCTCTATTCGTCGTCACCATTCATCCTAAATGGAACTTCAACTTGGATGATTTCAGTAGAGATCCATGTAGAGGTCATGTCCAATTCCCAACAGCTATTGTTCTTTGAGATCTTTGACTCCAGTGTCTCTCCACCCATTCCACACAAACACGGTACTTCCATGACCTCTTGTGGTCCTTGTTATCACTGTCAAATGTTCTACCAGAAAAGCCTTCAGAAATTTCAGACTGTAAATCTAAGGTTTTCAGAATACTGATCACCCCTCCTAACTTCTCTAGGTTGTAAGTCAGTTAGAAAATCAGGACAAAAGCTTAAAGGAGGATGGAAACTTCGTATCCACTTTGCTACTGATAAATCTAGATTGGAAAATGTGTCTGCTGTTGATCCTGAAGTGGGAGCCTCCTGTCACCTCCTCTTCCAACAGCAAACCCTAAAGCCTGCAGTGCTGGAGAGACTTAGATGTGCCCCCATAACAAATGCAGAGTATTTTGACTTGCCTTATATCTACGGGAATGTAAAATGTAAACCAGTAAGAGTCAGAGAACCACACGTGGGCAGTGACTTAATGCACCTGCCCTTCCCACCTGAGAGCTGAGGACTGATGTATGTCAGGTTCTCACCGTCTTACCTGTCAGCGTGTCTCCCCCGCCCTTTTTCCTGTGAGCTGGAGAAAATAATAGAAGTTTCTTCCGTAGGACTTGCGCAAGAGGGCAGAAGTGTTGAGGAAAGTTCCTCCTTTATCAGTGAGGTGTGAAGGCTGCTGTGGAGGAGGAAGTGAGGGGCCTGTTCTACCCTATGCCCAATACTCTGTCACGAGCTCCTACCCTTCCAATCCCCTCTCCTTTGCTCTCCCTGGAACCACTCTCTGCTTCTTAGTTTCATTCTTATTTTAAGTAATGATTTCACCGAGAAAATAGCGGCCATAGATGGGAACATTAATTTCCCAAACTTACTGGTATTCCCAACTCTGCTCCTTCTCCCTCTTGAGGTGGTTTCCCTGACCGGGGCTGGGCTCTGTACTCCCAGCCTCTTCAGGAACTTATTCTTTTATTTCTTAAATCATCACTTTCTCCATCACATTAAAGAAAATGCTACTAACGTAAAAGCAGTAACAACAATAACAAAAACCTATCTCTTACCTTATTCTCCTTTTCTTCATGTGAAACCTTCTTGGGAAAAAAGTAGTTTACTCTTGCTGTCTTTATTTTCTTACCTCCAGTTAACCCGTAACTCTTCTGAAATGTGCTTCCACGCCACTACTCTATGGAGCAATTACGGTAAAGGTCGACCAGAGACCTGATTGCCAAATGTAACACGCACTCCCTCCTGATGCTGTGCACCGCTCTCTTTCTGAAGCGGACACCCCCTTCTCGTGGCTTCTCCTCCTTCTTTCTTGTGATCTTTCTCACGATCTCTCCTCTGTCTCCTTTAAGACTTTGTCCACCTTTCTTGCCTCTGAACACCAGAATCTCACAGAGCTTTCTCCTAGTTCGCTTCTCTTTCCAGTCCTTTCTCCCTGCTGATCACGTCTGCCGTAGCTCAGCTACCACTTAAAATGTTGTTGATTCCCCAATCCAGCGCTCCAGCTCAAGCCTCTTTACTAAAACGGTCTACCCCACAATCTACTGCCATTATTCTCTTCTAACTTACAGCCCTGAACAGGTTTATTTTTTTATTTTTTATTTTTTTAACTAAATCACTCCAGTGGCCCCCTAGCTGGTTTTTTACCTCCAGTTTAACCACCATCCAATTCGTCCTCCCCACTGCTGTCCAAGTGGCCCTTCTAAAATACAGACGTGTATTTTGCCTGTTCCCTCAAAATTAGGCTTGGCTCCTCATATCTTGAGAGTAAGGTGCAAATCACTTACAGTTGCTTTTAGTTCCACATGTGACCCCTGAATATACTTCTGTAGCTACACCTGTTGTCACTCTGTGCTTGCTTCAGACACGCCAAGGGGTTCGCGCCATCCTCATGGAAATTCCGTGCCTTTACCATCCACACTCATGGTCCTCTCTGCGTAGAGTGTCTCCTCTTCCTCTCGTCTTCACCTGCCATCCCCTCTCATTTGTTTTAAAATTTATTTGACAGAGAGAGAGAGAGATCACACGTAGGGAGAGAGGCAGGCAGAGAGAGAGAGGAGGAAGCAGGCTCCCTGACGAGCAGAGAGCCCGATGTGGGATTCGATCCCAGGACCCTGAGATCATGACCTGAGCCGAAGGCAGAGGCTTAACCCACTGAGCCACCCAGGCGCCCTCCCCTCTCATTTTTTATGATCCGACTCAATCATCACCATTTCCCTGAGAAATCTTCCTGCAGGGCCTCTGTGAGTCCTCTCCCGACCTCTCTCCTTACTTCCTTTTCAGTGCTTTAGTTGGCACCCTCTGTTTACTTCTAGCGCAGCATTTATGATCCTGCATTGTGGTTTGTTTGTAATTTATTTGTTTAGGTGAATGTCTCCTCTTGTTGATTCTAAGCTCCTTTAAAAAAAAAGCTGTGTCTTTTATCTTCTTATTCTTGGCATCTAACATAAAGACTAACGCTACAGCAGAGGCATTCTATAAATACTTATTAACAATTTAGATATTCTAAAGTTACCCTGATGCTAAAGAAATCTGTACTTGGTTTTAAAAGAATATTTTGGTCATTCATTTTAACATAATAAAATTTGAGCAGGTTTTCTTTTCTTTAATTTTCCTTATTTCTCATTTTGATGTTCTTGACTTTTGCCCTCATTATGTCTACCTCCAAGTTCTTTTACTTTAAAACTGGTCTAATTAAAATCTCTTGCAAAGCAAAATAACCTTAATTAAATTTGATTGTACCAGGACTTTATTACGTGACCCCTTTTGTACATGAGCCGTAGATAAGGTGATTATGTAATTTATCATCCAACGTAGGATTCTTCTGAGATTGAAAGGGGGAGCTATTAATATGTTCACTGGAATAGTAGGAGGAAAGCAAGACTGCCCCAGACAATCTGAAAGGCATAGTTACTCTGGCTGCATTGTGAAAAAAAATATATATATGTACATACATATATATGCACGTATATTCTAAAAATAGTATTTTCACATACAATATTTCTCATGTTGAATGTCTTATGTGTAAAATATTTAATTTTTTCCCCTTAAGCCACATAAACAAACATCAGTGAAAAACATGGGGTTTGTGTTTGTTCAAGTAACAAAGCACAAAGCTAGACTTCTGACCCGGGGGAAGGCAGTCTTCTCGGGTGTTTTCTCCTTGCTGTCTCGCGTTATGAGCTGTTTGGCTTCACTCCAGGGACATGTCCGTTTCAGAATTTTTTCTGGTGGGCATTGGCTCTCGGCTGCGTTTCTCTACCCGGGTTCTCTCGCCCACCTCCGCAGGGTCCTGAGGTTCTTGAAGGAAGCACTGAGAGGAACACCTTGTTTTTTTAACCACAGCTTAGCAACTGTGCCATTTATTGGCCTCCTGGGAAACCACATTCTTGGATTGCCATCATACCAATTAATTGATTTTTTTTTTACCCTGCTCAGTAAAAGGAGAAAAAAAAAAAACTTTGCAAGGAAATAGAAAAGATGCCTTAGTTGGCTTTTAGAAATACAAGGAACATTTTTCATTCAAAAGTGCTGTTTGAAGAAACGCTGAAATCCGTGGCACGTTAGGTGAGTACGTGTCTCGTTCTGAGTGCGCGTACTCATCAAGTGAATCTGAAGTCCTCAGCGGCTTTCAAGGTCCTACGTGATCTTACCCCTTCTCATCTCTAGGCTCCTGCCACTTGCCCCTGGGTCCATTCCAGCGACACTGGTCTCCTTGCTTCTTCAACAGGTTAAGGAGAGAAGATGGCAGGGCCTTTGTCCTTCTCATTCTCCATGTTGGTAAAGCCCTGCCTCAAGATATTTGTGTGGCTCACACCCCTGCTTCTTTTCAGGTCCCTCCTCAAATGCCGCCGAATCAGAGTCCTTCTCTGACTTTTCTGTCTACACTTATACATGCCTCCTTTCAAACACACGCACATGGACTCTTCATCCACTTACCAAACTTTGTTTTCCTTTGTGGCAACATGACCGCATAGATTATGCCATATACTGGCATACATTATACCTTCTATGTCTTTTTTTTTTTTGTTGGACAGTAAAGGGAATTGGAGAATATAACTGCATGGGTGCAGGGACTTGATTTGTTCCACGCTGTATTCACAACTCTAAAACAGGCACATTTTGAATACTAATTGTTGGATGACTTCTTGAAAGTATAAATGAAGCATGTCTCGTCGATGTGGCGGGTGATGATCAGTTTGACTGAAGGAGCCACTTGATTACCTTCCGTGAGAGTCTAGGAGAACAGCTGCAAAGCATCCTGCTCAAATGGGGCTTTCATTTCGGTCTGGATACATCTGCTGTAGCTCCTACCCTGCACCAAAAGACTCGCATTTCGCCTCCCCTAACGGCTAGCTGTCTAGTCCAACAAACTGGGCTGTGTTTGGCATACAGATGCCTTACGTAGCTCAAGTTTCAAATCAGGTTGATTATTAAAGTTTGAACCTTTCTTTGGATATCGTAGGGAATTCTGGCCTGGGACTTGGCTTTTAAGGAAGAGGAATTTCACCTTTTTGTTATTGTTACTTATTTTTTAACCTCGACCCCCACTTTTTTTTAAATTGAGCTATAATTAATATATAACATTCTATTTGTTCCAGATGTATCACGTAGTGATTCGATATTCGCATGTACTGTGAAACGATCGCCACAACGTGCCTAGTTAGCATCCATCACCGTACAGAGTTACAAGAATGTTTTCTTGGGATGAGAACTTTAAAGATCTGCTCTCAGCCACTTTCAAATATACAGTACAGTGTGATTAACTGTGGTCACCATGCTGTGCATGCACTATATTCCCAGGACTTACTTATTTTGTAATTGTAAGTTTGTGCCTCTTGACCCCCTTCACCCATCTCACCCACCCAGGCCCCTGGCAACCACCAGTCTGTTCTCAGGGTCTGAGCTCAGTTGTGGTTACTGCTTCTTAGGTTCCAGAAGATTCTCTAAGTGTGATTTTGCAGATTGGTCTTTTTCTGCCTGACGTATGTCACTGGGCCCCTGCCCTCGAGTTCCATCCATGTTGTCACCGTTGATGGGATTTCCTTCTTTCTAATGGCAGAATAATATTCCAGGATTTTCAACTTTTCATCTCAGAATTCACTAAAGAGTTTATGATCTTTATAATTAATTCTTAGTTTGTAATTTGCCCGGGCTTCCACTTTTCCCCTTACCTTCTGGCTTGATTTTTCTTTTTAAACCACTCATTAATATGTCTACCAGAGATAAACTTGAACAGAAAGGAAAGGGAATCTGCGGGTGTTATTTCGAGACGGCGTCAACCCAACCGCTGGCCTCCTATTTGGGTGTGCTCTGAATTACTTAGTGAGGCTGTCTCTTCTGATTACCTTTCAGCTTTATTTCACCCAAGGTTGGACTTTTATTTTTATTCCTTAGCATTTGCCAACTTACACTAGAGTTCCCATTTCTCTGCTTAGAAAACATGTTATGGCGAGAACCTACCAACACACCATACGTGTTCTTCCATCATACACTTTACCATTTGTAGAAAATATTCAAGGTGTACAGATTTGAGATTTGCTTGCTTGGAAAAGGAGGGTTAACATATTTCTCTCTCCCTGACCACTTACCCAAGCCCACCTCAATGGAACCTGGCTCCCTTCCTACCAGCTTCAGTTAGGTCTTCTGAGACTTCCCATATACCACTCCTGAAGTACGGAACACTTGATAAAAAAATTTCCCATTTACCCTCGTGCAATTTCTTGACCTCTTTATTCTAGAATTATGTCTCATCTTTGATCACCTTTGTAAATGCAAATGTTCTGTTTTACCTTTTTTTCTTAATAAATGTGATTATTTCATAATAATAAATATTTTCTCATTTCCTGAATGAATCCAGCATTATGCTGTACATAAATAAAGGATTACTAGGATTTGTGGGCAGGTTTTAATTCACAGAAATGGAACAAAATTATTGTATGCTTTAATGAGCAGAAAATCATTATTGCTACTCCGTTTGTAGTGAGTGGCCAACATTGGGGAGTTTATGGCTTTTGGATCAAAACAGAGCCCATACCTTTAGGTTAGCCAAACCAATCAACTCAAGTCATGTGCATAAAAAAATTTTGTTCTGGTCTTTGGTTGATTTTTCTCCATTTATGTTTGGTATGGAACTATGAACAGATGGTACCTAATAATCTGAGTCTTTGCTTAAGGCAGTGAACCAGTTACTCTTGAAGGTGTGGAAATCTTGCCTCATCTTGTGTTTGTTCCAAGAGAAACCTAATAGCATGGCTCTCGTGATCTGATTAATCAATGGTTAGTAACTTTTATAAGTACATAATTTTTGTTTTATTGGCTACGAAGGCCATTCAAGTGTTATTTTTTCCCCTAGGGAAAATGTGGTCCTTGCTTAAAAAGTAAATTTTTATATTGAGGTACCACCAAAATAATTAAACACTACCCTAAATAGCATTTAAAGTATTGGCTTTTATTAAAACTTTTTTTTTGTATTAAAAAATATTTGATACTACTTTCTCTCAGACCATAATGAAAATGTTCTCCTGGAATTATATAAAGTTTTGCTTCCTAACGTCATATATATTGCATTCTTTCTACATTGAGTATTCCTTATTACTTAAGAGTACTCAGTATAATTTTAACAATAAGCTGTTTAGAAGTAATTGTCCCTTGGTCGATGTCCAGCTCTTTCTGGATGCTTCACTGTCATGATTTCAGCATCAAATCTTCTGAGGCCTTTTCAGAGCAGGTTTAGCCATTTATTTTTTGTGTGTTTCCCCTTGATTTTTATAAAATATTTCTCTGTGGTATGACAATTTATCTGTATCGTCAACCTTCCACTCAAGACTTTTTTTTTTAAAGATTTTATTTATTTGACAGAGAGATAGAGTGAGAGAACAAGTAGGCAGAAAGGTAGGTAGAGGGAGAGGGAGAAGCAGGCTCCCCACTGAGCAGGGAGCTGGACTTAGGGCTCGATCCCAGGACTCTGGGATCATGACCTGAACTGAAGGCAGCCGCTTCAACTCACTGAGCCACCCAGGTGTCCCACAAGACTGGTTTTTAATATGAAGGAGTTTGACAAAAACTGAGCATCAAGCTGGCTTATGGCAGTTGCCCAGTGAATCTCCATTACATGAATGATGGTCACGACATGAATTTAGGAGTATAAAATGAATAAAACCAATAGCAAAATCTTAATTCCTTGATTCTAAATAAATCAACTTCTAGGATATTTAAATAGTTAATAGAGGAATAAATGTCTAAAGCTGTTGTCTAAAAAAAAATAAAATAAAGCAGTTGTCTTCTAGATCAATATTATTTTGGCGTACATGATTACAATTTTGATGATTTTGACAAAGGAAATATATTCTTAGAACTGTAGCCTTTCAATTTGGTATTCAGAGCAAAAGAGATCGGAAATTATAATGGTTAAAAATGGTTGAGGAAACTGATTGTGCCTTAAATAAAAAACAAGGAAGAGAGGCAAGGAATTGAACTGAGCAATCAGAGTCAAGTATTTTTTAAAACAAAGAAAAGGGTTATGCAAACTGAGCAGGAACTCCCATTAAATGAGCTAATGAAATGAGTGGCAGGAAGCCTGATCACAGATCATTCAGAATGTGAATGGGACCTTTGCCTTCTTCTTATATGTATTGTGAGAAGAATTGGGACGGGAGTGTTAAATTTCAGAGCCAGCCATTCAAGCCAACATTTGGATTCTTACACTTCTCCAGTCTTTCCAGATCAACCAGTCAGATAGGAACCGGACCAGGTGCACTGCCGCCTTTCAGCAATGCCGAGGCCCTGCACTGCTTAGTGTTCCTTCAGTGTTTCTCTTCCTTTGCCTCCATGAGGGCGGTTCGTCTAGTGTCTTCTCTTTCCCTTTTGTTCCACTTAGAATTTAGACTCATTTACTTTGCAGGTATCTCAATTATAGGTACAAAGTCATGCCTCTGCTGGGCTCTTCTGGTGAAATTAAGCCCATGGGTCGTAAGTCTTGGAAAGGTCAGGAGACAAACACACACACACACACACACACACACACACACACACACACACACACACACACAAGATCAAACCTCCTGCCAAGGCCAGTAGTTGGGTGGGTTCTTGGGTGATTCTACTTCTTGGGATATTCTTGCCATTTTGGCCTTTGTCTGACTTAATGATGGCTGCCTACCAGCCTGGCGTCCTTCAACTATCCAGTACTTTTTTTCTGAATAAATATTTATGGCGCCATTCTTCGGTGTTTAGAAAATAATCTTCTGCTACCATCCGTTTTCTAAACGCTGTGGAAGGCATGCCTGCTCTCAGAAAACCACGTCGCTGTGCAGCCATCTTTTGCAGGAGTGTGATGCGTATTTGTGTGGCTATCGTCAAACAGCGAAGACGCACCGTTAGCTTGTGATGCTCTGAGCGCAGAGGGGAAACGGTTGCCCTGGTGGCCTAGACCAGGCCAGCGGTTAGGGTCGGATGTACCACACAGGTCTGCACTGGTCAGGAAGAGCAACTGGTATTGATTGGCTATCTCTTCTACACTTACAACTTTTTTACAGGCCTCACAAAAAATAACTTCCAGAGTTCTCAGAATATAAAAGGGCTTCTGGGATGGTAGAACTTCTTCTTGGAGAATGCTTCCAAAACTTGAAGTGGAAGCTCCATTTGTATCCTGCAGTTATTCATGAAATAAGCTCCCGAATGAGCATACGTCTCAGGATTCAGCTTGGGGTCTCAGTAGTAACAGGGTGATGGTTTGGTGATCTCAGGAACACTGGGCTGTGATCTTTGAGGAAACCAAGGCAGCCAGCTTTCTGTGCTTTTATTATGATGTTATACAAGCACTCTAGGCTCACTGTGGAAAAATTTGGAGAGTATAGGGGTGTATATAGAAAAAATGCAAATTATGCATAATCCCATCATTCAAAGAGGTTATGCCTATTAACGTTTTTGCAGTATTTCTGTAGATCTTTTTCTGGGTACAGACAGTAGATTTGCAGCTTCAGGAAGCTTAATATTTATTTGTGATTTGTGATTTTGATGGTTCCATGAAGAATTGCAGTTTGTTGTCTAGCTAAGACTCTGTGTGCATCATGTATACTGTAAAGCTGATGTGTACAGTGACCTTGTTTGACCATGGAGCAGCCATGGCTCAGGGAGGCCTAGTTCTAATTGCTTAAAGTTAGGAGAATATTAGGTTGCTACAACATTACTCAAGAATTTTGAGATTTGTTAGGTCTTCGGCTAGATCCCTGAAGGATATCAAGGTATATGGTGGCCTGTGACTACGTGTATGTGTGTGTGCCCGTGTGTAAATCAACCACATTATACAATTAGTAGCCTGATTTTCTTCACTTAGTGTCATATTATAAACCCTTTACCATGTTATTAGATAACATTTAGAAATTGGATAGAATAAAATATTAGGTATTGACTATTATTTGGAGTGGCTAATTATATCCCATAAGGGGTCTACCTTAATTAATATCACTAGAGTTAGAGACTCAAGTGGTTTAAAGAGTATTGTTTATTCATTTGTCTTATTATTGGGCGCCTGGGTGGCTCCGTGGGTTAAAGCCTCTCCCNAAGCCTCTGCCTTCAGCTCAGGTCATGATCTCAGGGTCCTGGGATCAAGGCCCGCATCGGGCTCTCTGCTCGGCGGGGAGCCTGCTTCCTCCTCTCTCTCTGCTTGCCTCTCTGCCTACTTGTGATCTCTCTCCCTCTGTCAAATAAAGAAATAAAATCTTAAAAAAAAAAGAAAGAAAATCTNTCCTCCTCTCTCTCTGCCTGCCTCTCTGCCTACTTGTAATCTCTCTCCCTCTGTCAAATAAAGAAATAAAATCTTAAAAAAAAAAGAAAGAAAATCTTTTGTCTTATTATTGCTATTCCAAGTAATGCTGTGATGAAAGTCCTTATTATTTTATCTCAGAATCATGGGAAATAATTAGGTTAACAGATATATAAATGATGGCTTTGAGATTTTTTTTGATACATATTGCCAAGTTGCTTTCCAGAAAGATTATTCTCATTGTCACTTCTTCAGCAAGTTTAAACTGTGCTGGTTTCGGTAAACCTCCATCTGTATTAAGGATTGTAAAAATAATTATAGCAGTTTGACAGTGTAATAGTCATTGTCTTTCTTTGCATTACTTTTTAAAAAAATATTTTATTTATTTGTTTGAAAGAGAGAGAATGAGAGAGAGAGCATGAGAGGGGGGAGGGTCAGAGGGAGAAGCAGACTCCCTGCTGAGCGGGGAGCCCAATATGGGACTCGATCCGATCCCAGGACCCCAGGATCATGACCCGAGCCGAAGGCAGTCACTTAACCGACTGAGCCACCCAGGCTTCCATTCTTTGCATTACTTTGATCATTTGTACAGTTTAATATTTTACTTCCGCTTATTGATCATTAAATTTCTTTTTTAATCATATTCTTTGCCTGTTTTTTTATTAATGTTATTCTTATTAATTTGCAAGTGCTTTTTTTTTAATATTTGGCACGTGTTTTAAATAAGAATTGGAATGAACTTTTGGTGTGTCCTAAGCCATGAGTTTGTGCTCCTCTCTCCAATCTGCTGCTGCAATACCAGGCCAAGTCACCATCTGAATTGCTTCAGGAGCCAAAATTCACAGCAGGTGTGCAAGGACCCCCCCCCGCATCTGACCCGTCTTTATCTTTCTAGCTTCACAGAGAGATCATCTTCCTCCCTCTCCGCTCTGATCTTCCCCTACTTCTTTTACCATTCAGTGTCCCTGTCCCATGTTGTCTGCACACATGTTCCTCTGCTTGGAGAGCTCCATTGTCCCTACAACTGTTGCTCCACAATGTTACCCAACTCCTTCTAGGTGAGGCCTCCTTAAACATCCTCAGAGCACCCCACTCTTCTCTTCCTTACATTGAAAACAACTATGATTAATTCATTCTCTTTTGTAAAATAAACTTTTGACGATTACCTGGATAATTTAGGTGGGATGAATGATCGAAATGAGTTATTTGTGTACACACAAACACATCCGTTAGGAAAGAATTTCAAAAATATCTCTGTGGTTCATGGAATGAATCATTCTCAAAGAGTAGTGGATAAGACAGTGGGCTCTGGAGTCTGAGGACATGGGTTGGAATCCTACACCCACCAATTCTGAGCTGTTTACTCTTGGGCAAGTTACTTAACTTCTCTGTGCTTCACTTTTTTCCATTATAAAATGGGGTTAATAATAGAATCTATCTTTTATGATTGTTGTGAATTTTGAATGAGATAAATCATGAGGTGTTTAGCACACAGCCCAGAGCATGGTAAATACTCTATAAATGTGAGTTATTATTCTCCTTTACATCCTCGTTTCCATCTTCTTTATCTTTGAACTTAATTAAATGCCAACTCTGTAGAGCATAGTTGTAGATGGTATTTGGGTTTCTGGGTGGTTATTGTTTTTCAGGGCATTTCTCTACTGGTTTTAAAGTGTTTCCTCTCAGATAATGTAGTTATTTTGATTAGTTTGTGGAGCCCTTCTGGTCACTCTGCCATTCTTCTTCAGGATATTTTACTTTTGCTTCCAGATTTGCAATATGTACCTTCTGTAAGAGAAAATAATTTATCTTTGCTTCTTTTTTGGAAGCATAACTTTTTGAGTATTAACGCTCAGATCTGTTTCTCTTAACAGCTGGCCAACTTCCCCAGACTCTGTGAGGAAACAGAAAGGATCGTTGCCAACCATATTCGCGAACGAGAAGGGAAGACAAAGGACCAGGTGAGGGGAGGCTTCCTTGGCGGGCAGGGTCCTTGTGGGGAGCCCAAGGTCTCTCTCCAGGGCTGTCTGGTGGTCTCCAGCAGTTGGCCTGTCTCCGAATGGAAAAAAGGAGCTGAGAACGCAAGCCCATATGTTTATTTGTACTTATTTATGAATTTTATCCGTGTGTTGCTATGCTAACATCTTGTGTATATTAAAAATATAAACAAGTATAAAAACTTTAGAAGGATGACATGTTGAAAGCAGTAATAGGAGTTCCATTACTTTTTTTCCCTCAGTGCTCCGTGGATCATCGTGCGTACTGCTAGCATGTATGCACCCCACTTTGAAAACCAAGAATCCAGAAACATACCGCATTTTTTCTTTAAGCAGGGGTTCCTAATGGGCCCACAGATGGGTATGAGGATATTCATAAATTCCAAAAATGTTATGCACAATGTTTGGTGTTTGTGATTTCTTTTCTGAGGTGCTTATCCATGGAACCTATGATTGGAAAACAAAATGTTTAAGAACAGCTCTTTTAAACATTTCTGTTTAGTAAACGCACATGGCTTGTAAGGCGTGACCTTAAAATTATCTTCTAATCCTACTTAGCTCCATAAATTCAAAAGATTATTTTATGTGAAGATGATTCATTAAAAAAAGGGCTAAGAACTATGTGAAAATAATAAAAGCTTCTTAAATTTAGGTGGATTTTGTTCTTAGTTATTTAGAAAACATTATAATGGGAAGCACGGAGGTTTTCAAGTGCTCTTGGATTCCAGGACGCAGCTGTGACAGCACAGAGAGGACACTGGACCCAGGCCATGTGTTCTTCACAAAATAACAGCGTGTTCCTGTGAAAATCACTTCTCAGGACTGTTGTTTTCTCATGTACGGCATTGGAAAGTTGGTCCGTATGCTCTCAGAAGCCTCTATAAGTTAGAATTCCAAGATCTTTGTGCTTCGTAGGTGGGTTGGAGAGACAGAGAGGGACAGCCAGGGGAAAAAAGGAGGAAGGCGAAAGTAGAAGAGTGGGACAGACTTCAGGGAGAGAGACACCGGCAGTCTGCTGCAGAGGGTGCGTGCAGGGGTGCGGAGGACTCGGGGGCCGGGCGGTGGCAGGAGAAAGTGAACAGACAGAAGGGTGGAGGCCCAGTTGGGGTTGGGATATTTGACTCAGTAACAGCTTGCTCTCTGCTTGCCTATGGGAGTCATTGCTACTACTTTTTATCATTGTGCTTTAAAAGTTAATTAACCATTATTTATAGTTTTCACTTGTTTTCAAGCCTCCGCCCCCTTGGATAGCTACAACAGCCAAAAGAGGCAAAAATAGGCTTTGTGACTTAGTGGAGACAAACAAACTAATGTAACTCTTGAACCAACGAAATGAAGCTGAGGGCCAGACATAAAATCCCGCCACGCATCTAACGGCATGGCTGCAGTTGGACCAAGGAAACTTAATTCTAGTATCAGCCATACTCCTGACATTAAGTCAGTAAGATAACCATTTTAACTTAGTGTCTTTATAAACTTCAAGGGATAATATATCCTACTTAACTCTCAGGAATCCTATGTAAAAACAATAATGAAGAAAAAGTAGTGCAATTATTATCTTAATTATAAGCAACTATAACTTCTTCATGTTTCATGTTTTAGAGTTTTTGTTTTCCTAAAATGATATTCTCAGACAGCGTTGTTGTTTAGAGCGTGGGCTTCCGGTTCAGACTGCCCGAGTTCAAATGCAAGCCCTTCCATTACTTTCTGTGCAAATAACAAGGTACTGGACGCCTTATGCTTCAGATTCCTCATCTTAAAGTGAGGTAATAAGGTCAGTTAACTCAGAGGCACTTTGTAAGGATGAAATGAAGTAATCCACATACAGCTCTTAGTTCTTCATTAATTTTAGTGGTTTCCATTGTTTTTCCTGAAGAGCTATGACACACAGTACCTGTGAGAAAGAATCGCCTTTTCTGATTTCAAGAGACATAGTCTTCCATCTGCAACTCCGATGTCATGATGAATTCACTCCTCAAGTGGGAGATGAGGAATGGAGCAGGTGTCCCTCTCCTAAGGGACCTGGTCTGACACTTAGTCAGTTGACTCCTTGAAGAAGCTGGTGCTTGACACCTGTGATAAGGGCCTGTGTAGCACAGTAAAAATATGCATGTTCTTGGTAATGGGAACGTATCAGTTTGTATAGATCTCAGGTATGATTTCTGAACTCTGTGCTGCTTTGGGTCATATGATGTTTCTGAAGTAGCTGGTCAGAGAGTGACCCATTTCCTCCAGCCTCTGTACCAGAAATACTCTGAGGTGTTCTTGCAGTTAGTTTTCAGTTTTAAAAAATTTGTAAGAAATTGTTTCCAGCCCCTGCTCTGGAGGCTTTGTGTGGGGGTGAAAGTATTCAAAATTAAAAAAAAAATGGGGAAACCATAAATCTGTGAATTTTTTTCTTAAACAGTTTTTCAAACATCCGTGTGCACGTGCTCTTCTTCCAGGTGCTTCCATACGTGTCATTGCGTGCGAAAGTGCCTGAGTTTGTGGGCAATTACTGCTAGCAGGGGTAGCTTTGCTCTTCTTTAGCTAAATATTCAATAACTGTGGATAAAAAGGCAGTGAGAAACTCTGAGAAAGTGAAAAAAGGGAGAAAAAAATGTACTATTTTCCTTTTCATTCCCCACATGAGACCTGGCTCTTTTCCTAGGATGGACACAGACTCCCAGTTTCCAGGAATATGAATGAGAGCAGCCATAGCTTTTACTTTTTTTCTACTTTTTTCCTATACTGCAGTCCAAGTTAATGTGCACGAACGGCCAAGATATTCATGACAACTTTAGGCAGTGCTGAGAATTATGTAGATATTTTGTTCTTTATGGTGGCAACAATTTATTTGTGCTTAAACATTATGGTTTATTGATACAAACCCTTGGCCAAACGGATTTGGGAGTGTGACACTGAACAGAATCTGGCTCCATTGTAGGGAGAAGGGACGCAATACCACAGATAATCCAAGAATGACGATTCCTCCTAACTCTTTAGTTTCATTCATTAAGAGAAAAAAAATGAAACTGTATCTGATGATATGAAACTTCATGCAAGTATGATGTTATTGACCATACCTTGGCTTTGTGATTGGTACTGGGGGTGGATTTGGGGTGATCCATTTCTTCTTTCTGGCAGGTCCCCTTGACACTCACAGCAAGATTTGGTCAGATGACCAGCTGGGATTGGCCATGAAAGCAAAGCCTTAGAGCTCATAGCACTGGGTAGTGAGAGACAATAATAAGTGGCCATGTACTAATTATACGGTAATAAATTGTTCCCTTTAAAGCGAAGTCTTCTTCAAGGGTGGTAGAAGTTATGAATTGAGAGCCACAAATACTTACTGGGCACCTACTGTGGGTATCATGCCCCGTTACGGGTGTGGAGCCGTGAAAAAGATGAGTGTAATTCCTGCTTCCATGGAGCTTCCTTGGCCTCTTGCAGGGAAGAAAATCATCAAACAAAATATATACAAATAATTAGTTACATTTGTGGTATATACAACAAATAAAAAGTGTAAGGTGCAATGTGCCTATAAAATATAATATGATCTCTAGTCTCTATGACAGTAATAGCTTGATCCAGTCTGGTTTGAGGTGAGGGTGCAGGTTGAGGATCGGAGAAGGCTTTCCTGGGGACGTGCTCTCTGGGAAGCACTATACAGACCATGTCAGTGAACTGTTAGTATGAGTGTGCTAATGCGTTCAAGTATCATCTGCAGTGGAGGGAGGCGGCATGAATATGCCTACTGTGTTTATCAGAGTTCATTCAACAGAGTCAAACTGCAGAGCTCTAGAGGTATGCGGGCAGGGATTCTTTTTTTTTTTTAACATATTATTTATTTATTTGAGAGAGAGAGAGAGAGAGTGAGCATGAGTTGGAGTTGGGGAGGGGGAAGGGACAGAGGCAGAGGGAGAAGCAGACTTCCTGCTGAGCAGGGAGCCCCACAGTGACAACGCAGAGCTCGATCCCAGGACCCCAGGATCCTGACAAGAGCCAAAGGCAGCTGCTTAACCGACTGAGCCATCCCCCTGTGGGCAAGGATTCTTTTTTTCTTTCTTTTTTTTTTATTTGCCCCAGGGGTACAGGTCTGTGAGTCATCAGGGTTACACCTTTCACAGCACTCACCAGAGCACAAACCCTCCCCAATGTCCATAACCCATCCACCCTGTCCCTACCCTCCCACCCCCCAGTAACCCTCAGTTTGTTTCGTGAGATTAGGAGTCTCTTATGGTTTGTCTCCTTCCCCATCCCATCTTGTTTCATTATTTTTCCCTCCCTACCTCCCAAAACCCCCTGCCCTGACCCTCAAGTTCCTCATATCAGAGAGATCATATGATAATTGTCTTTCTCTGATTGACTTATTTCGCTGAGCATAATACCCTCTAGTTCCATCCATGTCGTTGCAAACAGCAAGATTTCGTTTCTTTTCATGGCTGCATAGTATTCCATTGTATATATAAACCACCTCTTCTTTATCCATTCATCTGTTGATGGACATCTACGTTCTTCCCACAGTTTGGCTATTGTGGACATTGCTGCTATAAACATTCGGGTGCATGTGCCCCTGAGGATCACTACCTTTGTGTCTTTAGGGTAAATACCCAGTAGTGCGGTTGCTGGGTCGTAGGGTAGCTGTATTTTCAACTTTTTGAGGAACCTCCACACTGTTTTCCAGAGTGGCTGCACCAGCTTGCATTCCCACCAACAGTGTAGGAGGTTCCCCTTTCTCCGCGTCCTCACCCACATCTGTCGTTTCCTGACTTCTTGATTTTAGCCATTCTGACTGGTGTAAGGTGGTATCTCGCTGTGGTTTTGATTTGCATTTCCCTGATGTGGGCAAGGATTCTTACGTATTTTTTCCTATTAACTAGTCTCAACATTCTAGAAAAACAGGGGACATAGTTGGGAGAACAAAAGGAAACAGGAAGAGGAACTCAGTTTTGAATATCTCAAGAATACTCTCAGAGGTATCTCTCAGAATCAGAAAACTCTCTTACGATTTCTGATTGGTTGCGCCACCCTCTCTTGTTCTAAGCCCTCCTGTCTCCTATTGAAGAGTATTTTCTAGAGAGGGACTTTCCAAATCTCTGACTTAGAAGTATCTTGTGATTCGAACATTGTCATGTTTCATGTTTACTGGAACATGCATTCAGTTCTTTCCTTGTCAAATCTTGACTGAATGTGCCTGGTGTTCTAGGCACTGGGGATAGAGCGGTAGAGATGGCAGATAGGGTCTGTATATGGAATATGTGGAAACTTGCTATGTCAGCTGGTGGTGGTGCTGCAAAGGAAGGTAAGGCAGAGTAGTGGGATAGAAAGAGTGTTAGTTTAGGTAGAATGAGCAGGGAGGGTCCTCTGAGGAGGTGATCTTTTAGCAGAGACCTGACTGTCCTTTTGCTTTGGTAACAAAGTCTGGTGCTCTCAAGGACATTTTCTATTTATTTGAATATTGCCTTTTTGAGGGGGTTGATGAGTTGTTTCTTCTGCTTGCCTAGAAGGAGCTTAAAGAAGTAGAAGAGAAGAGGAAAACAAGAGATAGTACTGTTATTTCATGGCTAATAGACAGAGTCTAGAGGAGCAGGTCCTCAATGGTACATGCATGTCCTTTTGAACATCATGCCTACGTTTTAGGAGACCAGAGTGATTCTAGGTTCTGTGTTAAATAGGCAAAGCATACACGCCTACAAACGATAATGCTGTTGTCTTCATGTGGACTCAGACTTCTGATGTAGATTTTTTAATTTCTGAATTTAGAGTAAGAATTATGAGAGTCTAATGAAAAAAATTAAGGCAGCTTTTCATTTTAACTGAAGCATCTTTTTACAAATCAGATGAAGATAAGTAATTTATAGGCAATTACTGAGTTTTGTATTTGAGAATATTTACGATGAGTTTTCACTGAAGTGTTTCTTTTTGACTTGTAGGTACTGCTACTGATTGACATCCAAGTCTCCTACATCAACACCAACCATGAAGATTTCATTGGGTTTGCAAAGTACGTGAAACACTTGATTGTCACAAGCGTTCCTCCTGCTGGTTTGGCTAGAATGCACATTGTGAATTGCTGCTACAACCCTTCTACATTTGAGAGCACATTCTGTGTCAGGATTAATTCCGAGTCGGCTGTGTAGGAGGTCTGAACCTCATGGCCATAAGGCCATGTTTTCTCGATAAAGTAGTTGGCTCTTTCATTGTGCAGCATATGAAGTCATATGTGTCTTAGATATTCATTGTTTTTGGATGATGATTTGCAGTTTGTACTTGAACTCTCATAGATAAGCAGTAACAGATGCACATTTAAAATATTTGGGAACACTTTCTCACATAAATTTGAAGTAATAAATGCAATTCATAGGATATAAGCTATTTTAAGATCCCTAAATAAGAATAAGAGATCTATTTTTTTTTAAACGATCCTTTGTAAACTTAGACGGGATCTTTTTGGATGAATATTCTTTTTCTACATGTTTTTACTTCATATATTGCTTGTCTATATATTGCTATTCTATCGTGCATGTGTTCTGTTATATTCTAATATTCTATTGCTATATTCACAGATATTGTCATATAGATATGCTTAGTTATTCAGGGTTCGTTATTCATCACGTGACATTTTCAAGACCCTGAATTCCCCAATTTTTCCTGCCCTTTAGAGGAACCAGTTTTTGTTTGCTTTAAGGGATTTTGATTCTAACTCTAGAATATATTTGTGGCATGTTCATGGTCTCCACTTCAAGTATACAAAGCATAGTCTATTTTATATAAAATAGAAAGTAAAGGGATCAAGTACCATTACTTGAACTGCATATTCAAGAGCAGGGACAAGTAAAAAAAGTATATAAAAACAAAATGTATAGCAATTTTATTTAATTATACTCTGACTTAGCAGCAACACATACGTAGATCACGTAAGGGAAACTATACAGTGGCCTGAGGAATTTCTAGGCACGTGTTAGGGAGCAAAGGCCCAATTATCCAACGGAAAATGGTATCATTCTAAGCTTGCCTGTTGTCGGGATGGCTTAACCAAGGGTGTAGATATATTTTGCATCCATTGTGTGGTAGGTTGATTTTTCTCAGCTATTAGTATTTCTCAACTATTTTCTGTCCATGACCTATGTATAAAGTTGTTAGAACGCAGTGATGAGTATGTTCCTTTGGTCAGTTGCATGTTCAGGCACACTACCCACTCCAACTTCCAGATAGGTCTTTTCTCCGTAGACCTGCCCCTCTCTCTTTTAGCCCCTGTGGCTCTTACCATCTGCACTGCTCATTTCCTTCTGCAAAATCACCAGTAGGAAGAAACCTAGACTCTGATATGCTTCTCCATCCCTGGGCTTGGAAGTGAGGACCTGAGAATTCCTGCCCCATTTCCATCACAGTCAGTGAACTCTGTGTGCTGATGCTAAGCACTACACTAGGGGCTATGGGGGAAAATATATAAGAAAAAGGAAAAAAATATTTTTGTCTTTAGGAGTTTGCCTAATAATTGAAAAGTAGAGAGAAACACATGTAAAAAGTTAAGCTGACACATTCTCCATTTACTTCACTTGCTTTTTTGAGGAATTTAAAAGAACAAATCCTTGAATCATTTGAAATAACAGGAAGGCTGCCTTTAATGTTGATTTTTATTGGTTACAAATGCCAGTTAGGTTCTTATAAAAATGTAGCAGATGTAGATGTAAACTTGACACTATAATTTAAAAGTGAAAAGGATGTTGCAACATTGCCCCTTTGTGGTACCTGATTCAAGGAGGAAACAGAAAAGAATCATAAGGAGTTTGAAAAGGATTTGTGATTTTTTGAACAAGTTTTGTAATCATTGCTGCAATTTAATTTCACCCCTGTAGTCTTCTTGAAACATTCCCCCCCCCCAGATTACTTACTTATTTATTTATAAAGATTTATTTATTTTAGAGAGAGGGAGAGAGAGAGAGCATGCATGAGTGCGGGGTGGGGGGCGGGTAGGCTGAGGGGGAGAAGAAGAGAGAGAATCTCAAGCAGACTCCCCGCTGAACATGAGGCCCCATGTGGGGCTCAACCTCATAACCCTCAGATCGTGACCTGAGTCAAAACCAAGAGTTGGATGTTCAACCAGCTACACCACCGAGGTGCCCCATACACTTATTTATTTTTAAAGATAAGGAGTCCGGAGTTCCAATATTTTTGACCTCAGAAGCTGTTCAACTACAGTACTATATTGACTGTATTGACTACAGTTCTGTATTGACTACAGTGGTGGTTTCCAAAGGCATATGATTTTGCAAATGTGAGTACTTTCAAACTCAGCTTTTTGATGCAGTCTCTGTAATCCAGGTGACTGCCCCATATTTTCAGCAGTGAGATACGACCTTGAACCTTTATGATGTTGGGGAAGAAAAAAGAAGCATTGTTCAAACTGCTTTAGAAACCTAGCAACTATGCATATTTTTCATCGAATTTAAACTGGACAGCCAAACTTTCTTTTAGAGGACTGGCCTGGGAGTCAGCTGTCTGGATATTTTTTCCAGGGTTTGTCCCTGGTGAGCTTTGGGTTTTGGCAAGTCATTTAGCTTTTCTGCATCTCAGTTTACTGCTCTATCAAATGGAATAATAAATAATCCCTGTCTTGTGTACCTTTCAGGATTGTTGGAAGATCACATTAATGAAGTTATGGGAAATTGCTTTTGCAAGCTATGGTGTAGACTGTAAAAGTGAGAAAGTGCCGCACATGCGTGTGCAGACACACACGCACACACACACACACACACACAGATACACAGAGGAATTTGATTACTAGATGTACCATTTTACTTTGTTATGAAATTTATGATGACTGGAGTATGATTGCCACCAGAATATTTTTTTAGTTGCTGACATTGTCTCTAAATGAGACTCAGAGGTGAATGTTCTTTTCCTTTGTAAGCTGAGTTGGAGTGCATTTCAGTGTAACATGGGATAATTATGAATATGAAGAAATGTTCATTTCAAAATCACTTAAGGTTGTGGTATTTTTTTGTGCTTTTAAAAATTAAAAAAATATGGTTGTAGCTATAAATTTTAAAGTTGGCAGGAATGCTGTTTCCATCAAAGAAGAAAAGTCAAGCCATATTTGAAGACAATTATGTAAGTATTTTTAAGTTCCAAAGATAGAAAATTAAGGTCTGGAGTTGAGGAAAATAAGCATTTATTTCATGAGATTTTAAGAGAGTTGCCAATGAGGGGACCACTTCTCAGATTTATAGGATGGTGATGGACATAGCATTTTACACACATATATATTTTTTTCAACCAGGACGACTTTTGTTCTAAAAATTAAAAAAAAAAGAAAAGAAAAATTGCTAAAATAGATTAACAGAATATTAATTCTCAGAGTAGTGTTCAGGACATCTCAGACTTGTCCCCTTTCTGCCTTAGACCATACTCCACCGTGATAAATGTGTGGAAATTTTTTTTCATCTCCCAGCTATTTGTTAAACACGGACCGTAAAATATGTACCACGTGTAGTGTGTCCAAGAAAGCACTGCTGTAGGCTCGCTTTGGAATTTCCTGATTTCTGAAAGCTTGATCTTTCAACTGTAATATAGTTTCTGAATCTAAAAGTCCAGTATTTCAGAAGAAAATGTCAACTTTCCTCATGACTTAAGGATTTTAATTTATCATTCTTCTCTGTTGGAAAAAAACCAACTCTACGTTCTGTTTTTTTTTTACACAATACTAGTTTTTGTTATGTAAGAAAACAAAAGCTAGTCCAATTATTCTTTCATTCATTTCCTCTCTTTCCCTATAATCCTGCTATATTTGAAGAGAAAGTTGGCTGAATGCCTTGGGAAGTGAACTTTCACATTCTTGTGCTCTTCTTCATTTGTTCCATGGGCACGATTTGCTTTCTGTCTACGACTTATGTAGTCCAGGGGTTTAAGAGAAAAGTAGGCCCCAGATAGAGACCATTAGAGTCATGTCTCTGTGCTACGAGCAGCAGACCAAGGTCTGTTTTTCAATCTGCTGGATTGGTCTCAACACCTGTTTTCTCACAGATGAAATGATACAGTGTGCTGATTTCAGTTCTTGTTATATGAGTACCATGAACAGTCTATTGGTTGTAATATTGTTTCTCTTTCCTGATCCTCTGGAATGCCTTTGTTGCCATTTTACGAAAGGTGGTAAATGGGAACCTTGGCACCGAATTCTAGAGCAGCGTTGGTTTTTCCCTTTGCATTCTCCTTTTTTTTTTTCTGATACATATTATATTCTATTATAATAGTGTTTCTAGTTCCTGTTCTTTTTTTTTTTTTTAAAGATTTTATTTATTTATTTGACACAGAGAGAGAGATTACAAGTAGGCAGAGAGGCAGGCAGAGAGACAGGGAGAGGAGGAAGCAGGCTCCCTGCTGAGCAGAGAGCCCGATGCGGGCCTCGATCCCAGGACCCTGAGATCATGACCTGAGCCGAAAGCAGAGGCTTTAACCCACTGAGCCACCCAGGCGCCCTCTAGTTCCTGTTCTTACATGAGAATGTTCTCTCTTGTGGAATCGAATTTTAGGTATTGTAACAAGATTATTCTTTTGACTTATATGCAAATTCAGGAATTAAACGCTTGGTTGCTTACTGGGAGTAGTATTGGGTAGAAATATAGGGTTGAACAATAGAGCATCATTAGTATCACCTATTCCAGTATGTTATGAATTCTAATGTTTTAAGCACTGTTTTAAAAATAAGCAGACTTCTATTTTTCCCTTTCATTCTCAAATCTGTTATATTGAACATTATCTTCATCCTTAAAATGGATCTTAGGAGGTGAATCATCCTTCTTTGATAGGCCCCCAAGTCCTGGAGGATTTTCTTGCATAATATTTGGTCTGTGACTTCACTAAAGATCTTGCAGGGGGAATTGACATCATGTAGTTTGTTCCTCTTTTGGCTTCAGTCTGATTGGACGGAGCCAAGCCAGCATGTGATAAGCTTCACTCCTGGGACTCTTGGCGGGTGTTCATAATCTTCTTGGGGTGATATAAAAGAACATTCTGACAGAGCTTCTTAACTCCAGAGGAGTGCTGTCCAATAGAACTTTCTGAAGGGATGGGAGTATTTTATAATCTGTGCTGTCCAATACAATAGCCTCTGGCCACATGTACCTATCGAGAAGCTTAAATGTGGCTAGCAAAACAAAAGAAATGGAAGTTAAATTAAATTTTAATTAATTAAATTTTTGATTTAAATAGCCATATCACGCTACTAGCAACTGTACTGGACAGCACAGTGCTAGACTATGGTGAGTCTAGCTGATTTCTCGGGGTCCTTCATTGGTGAGCCATATTCTACCAACAGCTTGGTGGTAACCTACCGTGATAGCTCCTGGAAGAGAAAAAGGAGATAAGTCTGTTAGTTGTTGCTAAGGAAATCCCAAGGCTTAGGAATGTGCAGTCAACTCTTTAAATGCTCTGTCACCAAAGTGTAAAGGGTGGGCCTTTTCCTTACACTGCCTTAGTGTGTATGTTGCCATTTTGGTATTATTTTCTCCATCATGGTTCCTACTAAAGTTTCGCTTAATTCCATATCTCCTCCATGAACTAAACATAGTGGTGGACGGAGAGGCACACCTTAACATTTGCCTTGGAATCTGTGTCTTTGAGGGTCTCCATTTTCTTGATTCACTTGAGCCTCTATGGGTTGACTTAGAGTCACTCTTAGACTTAGACTCCCCTTTTTTCCAGCCCACCACACTTTTTTTAAAAAAAAGATTGTATTTATTTATTATTTGAGAGAGAGATTGAGCGAATGAGTGGGAGGAGGGGCAAGGAAGAAGCAGACTCCCTGTGGAACAGGGAGCCCGATGTGGGACTCGCTCCCAGGATCCTGAGTGAAGGCAGTCGCTTAACCCACTGAGCCACCCAGGCGTCCAGTTCACTGCAGTCTTGTTTCTCCCACACTACTCTAATGAGACAGAACAGTTAATCCAATGGACAATCCTGAGTCTTTCATTTTATACCATAACCATTTCTGGTTGAGATCTGTTCTTTTGCTTCAGGACCCCTCCACTGTCTCCTGGTTCTCCTCTTTCTGTTCTTGCCGCACCTTCTCAGTTTTATTTTGGAGCTCCTTATCCTCTGATCATGGCTTAACAACTGCTTTTTATCATGATTCTTTCGTAGATCCTCTTCCTTTCTCACCTACTGCACTGTCCCTGACCAATACCTCCCACTTCAGTGGTCGTAGTTACCACCTTTATCTGATGACTCAAATGTAGACCTTCATTCCAGAATTTTCTCCTGACTGTGTACCATATTCCACTACATACTAGACATCTCTACTTCTATATCTTACAGAAGCTGCAACCAAATATTCCTAAACACATCGTGTCATCTTAGAAGTTACTCCTCTCCATTGTTCCCTTTCTCTGTGCATGAGGGCTCCCAGTTGCGCACGCCAGGAACCCAAGCATCATTCTCTACTCCTTCTTCCCCTCATCTGTGTTTCCCTCCATCTTTATCAAGTCCATTTGATTATGCCTCTGTAATATTTTGTGAACTTGTCTATTTCTTCCTATCATCATCATTACTACTACTAAAGCTAGTCTTTTCTTGCCCGGGTACCTGTAATAGTCTTCCTGCCTCTTGTCATATTCATGCTCGTTCCTTCCTGGGCTCCCTATTACTTTCAGAGTAAAGTCTAACCTAATTAGTATGGTTTCCAAGGTCCTGTAGAATCCATCTTTTGCTTACCTCTTCAGCTATTCTGTGGTCACTATTTCTGTCTGTCCCACCCCCTAGCCCTGTGCTCTGGCCAGACTGACTACTTTTGGACCCTTCAATGTACCATTCTCTTGCTGCGGCACCTGTGTCTACAACACACTTCTTCAAATTATTTAAACTTCTTATTGCAGGTAAACATTAATAATCTAGTTAAAAATAACCTCGGTATCAAGATACAATTTCATAAATATTTCTTAAGAAACTGCTATAAACACTGTGCTAGGTAATACCAGTGGTGAGAAAGGTAAAGATGCCCAGATTGGTGCAACACACTATCACCCAACAAGGAGCAGACATAGTTGGAGGGGAGTTAAGAGTTCAGCCTATAACAAAGTCCTGTTTATGTAATAAAGGTACAGACCAAGAGCTTTGGGGGTTCATGGGAAAGAGAGATAACTGGAAGTTTCTAAGAAGGCATAATCCAGAAATGGTATTTGATTGACTTTGAAGGCTGGGCAGGACTCCACAGTCAGAGGGAGGGGGTCTAGGCTGACTGCTTCCTGTCTTCCCTGCTTCAGAGTCAATACTAGCCATTTCAGGGAGGTAATTTCACTAAAACACTGCTTTGATCATGCCATTTGCTGGCTCAGAAACTTTGAATATTTTTTGCTGCCTGTGATATAGTGGCCAAATTCTTCATAATTGGCTTCAACATACAGATATTGTGCTAGATGGCTTGGAAGGTCATTTTACAAACCTGAGTCTATGATTATATCATTTTGCCGTAATAGTTTTACTTTCCACAACTTCCCTACATGCCTCATTTTCCTACCTTCTGGCTCTGCTAATACTACTCCATTCCCTTGGAATGCAGTGGCTTGTGTTCCTTTGTTAAAGTTTAACTTCTTTTCAAGTTGTCTGTGAAAATCTTAGGTCATATTGGACCAAAATAATCTTTTTCTCTGAACATTTGGGCCAGTTATGCCTAGGGCTTATTTGGAAAATGGTCACATAGCCCCTTGACATACCCTTTTATTATTCGTGGTTTTTTTTAAGATTTTATTTTATTTATTTGACACACAGAGAGAGAAATCGCAAGTAGGCAGAGAGGCAGGCAGAGAGAGAAGGAAGCAGGCTCCCCGCCGAGCAGGGAGCCGGATGCGGGCCTCGATCCCAGGACCCTGAGATCATGACCTGAGCCGAAGGCAGAGGCTTTAACCCACTGAGACACCCAGGCAGTCCTCTTTTGTTATTTGAATCTTTTATTATATGTGCACATGGACAAGGATAGAAATGAGTATCCAAAAAATAATTTGAGCTATAAGATAATATGTTTTTTTTGAATGAATTCCATTGTGTTCTTCTTTTTACGAAAATTTAAGCCTTTTATTATATACTTTTAAAATCATTAGGTCTCAGAAATGTGAACTAAATAAACCTAATTTGTTTTATGTGTGTTAGTGCTTTGGCAAAGCCTTCCACGGTGACTTGTGTGTAGTAGGAATTTATGCAAGTAACAACAAACACACACACAAAATAAGAATATATGAGGTAGTTATTTCCTACACTTGGAACAAAAGCACTTTATTTTTTAGCTTTCTGTTACATCTTCACATATTTATTCTTGTGAAGTCTATTCTTTCTATATTATTTGTGTTTTGTGTATTTCACTACCCGCACTAGGTAAATGGGAGGCTTCTGTCTGCAAGGACTATACTTATTTGTGTTTATATCTTATACAGAGTGCCTTGCAGATAACTGGTCCCCCCCAACTTTTGACTTTTGTCAAATTGAAGCGTTATATTTAGGTATGTTTTCAGTATCGCAGATATAATCAACTAAGTACCTGTTGCCAAGAATATGTCCAAAGGCTCAAATTAACTTGCAAATCCTTACATGGTTTCCCATGAATACAGTTCAATTTTTGTTTATTTGTATTTCTAAATTAAATTAATTTTTTTAAAATTCAAGTATAATTAGCATACAGTGTTCTATTCATTTCAGGTATACTGTATAATGTTTTCACAATTCTATACACTTTTCAGTGCTCATCAAAGTAAGTGTACTCTTTATCCCATTTATCTGTTTCACTCATTCCCCCACCGACCTCCCCTCTGGCAATTACCAGTTCTCTTTATTTAAGAATGTTTTTTATTGTTTGTCTCTTTTATCTTTGTTCATTTGTTTTGTTTCTTAAATTCCACATATAAGTGAAATCATATGGTATTGTCTTTGACTGACCGATTTCAGTTAGTGTAATAACTTTCTAGGTTCATCCATATTGTTGCAAATGGCAAGATTTCATTCTTTTTAATGGCAGAGTAATAATTCATAGTGTATGTATATATGTAAAATACTACACTATAATAATATATGTAATATATTATCATATAATATAGTACATGTAGTTATAGTTATATTAATGTTATATATATTATATATTATATCTTCAGTATCCATTCATCTATCTGTGGACAGGTGTGTTGCTTGCATATCTTGGCTATTGTAAATAATGCTGAAATAAACATAAAAGTGCATATGCCTTTTCAAATTTTGTTTTCACTTTTGTTGGGTAAATACCCTTTTGTGGAATTACTGGGTCATATGGTAATCGTATTTTAAATTTTTTGAGGAACCTCCATACTGTTTTCCTCAGTGGCTGTACCAGGTTGCATTCCCACCAATGGTCCTGAGGTTTCCCTTTTCTCTTCATCTTTGCCAGCACTTGTTATTTCTTCTGTTTCTGATTTTAGCCATTCTTTTTTTTCAAAGATTTTATTTATTTATTTGACACAGAGAGAGAGAGAGAGAGAGAGAGAGAGAGATCACAAATAGGCAGAGAGGCAGGCAGAGGGAGAGGGAGAAGCAGGCTCCTTGCTGAGCAGACAGCCCGATGTATACTATATACTATATACTATACTATACTGTATTAGTATACTACTATGTATAGTATACTACTATACTATAGTAGTATATAGTATATATACTATATATATACTATATATATAGTATATATATATATTCCTTTGCTGTGCATGGTCCCAGTAGTTTAATTTTGTAATTTCAAAGAAATTACTGCCTATATTTTATAGGAATTTTATGGTTTCAGGTCTCACATTTAGATTTTTAAACCATTTTGAGTTTCTTTTTGTGTATGATGGAAGAAAGTGGTACAGTTTCATTCTTTTATATGTAGTCTAAAGTTTTCCCAATGCCATTTGTTGAAGAGACTATCTTTTTCCACCTTTGTTGTAGATTAATTGACCATAAAAGCATAGGTTTCTTTCTTTTTTTTTTTAAGATTTTATTTATTCATTTGACACAGAGAGAGAGAGATCACAAGTAGGCAGAGAGGCAGGCAGAGGGAGAGGGGGAAGCAGGCTCCCCGCTGAGCAGAGAGCCCAATGAGGGGCTTGATCCCAGAACCCTGAGATCATGACCCAAGCTGAAGGCAGAGGCTTAACCCACTGAGCCACCCAGGCGCCCCAGCATGGGTTTATTTCTGGGCTCTCAGTGTTCCGTTGATCTATGTGTAGGTTTTTGTGCCTCTACCGTACTGTTTTGATTACTACAGCTTTGTAGTATATCTTAAAGCCTAGGATTGTGATGTCTCCAGCTTTGTTTTTCTTTCTGAAGATTGCTTTGGCTATTTGGGGTCTTTGTGATTTTATACAAATGTTAGTGTCATTTGTTTTAGTTCTGTGAAAAATGCTGTTGGTATTTTGATAGAGATTGAATGAAATCTATAGATTGCTTTGGGTGGTATGGACATTTTAACAGTATTGGTTCTTCCAATCCATGAGCATCACCTTGGTTAAGTTTATTCTTAGGTATTTAATTTCATTTTTTATTTTTTTGAGGGGGATGGGAGGAGCAGAGGGAGAGAAAGAACCTTAGGCTGGCTCCATGCCACCCTGAGATCATGACCTGAGCTGAAATTAAGAGTCAGAAGGTTAACCGACTGAGCCACCTAGGTGTCCCAGTATTTTATTCTTTTTGGAGCATTTTAAAATGGGCTTGTTTTCTTAATTTCTCTTTTTTGCTATTTCATTACTAGCATATAGAAATGCAAAAGAGGGCGCCTGGGTGGCTCAGTGGGTTAAGCCTCTGCCTTTGGCTCAGGTCATGATCTCAGGGTCCTGGGATCGAGCCCCGCATCGGGCTCTCTGCTCCGTGGGGAGCCTCCTTCCCCCCTCTCCCTCTGCCTGCCTCTCTGCCTAATTGTGATCTCTCTCTCTCTGTCAAATAAATAAATAAAATCTTTAAAAAAAAAGAAAATNTCTCTGCCTAATTGTGATCTCTCTCTCTCTGTCAAATAAATAAATAAAATCTTTTAAAAAAAAGAAAAGAAATGCAAAAGTTTTCCACATATTAATTTTGTATCCTGAGACTACTGAATTCATGTATTCTAGTAGGTTTTTTGGAGGATTCCTTCAGTTTTTCTATATAAAGTATCAGGTCATCTGCAAATAGTGAATTTTACATTTTCCTTACCAATCTGGATACCTTTTACAGTCTTTTCTTGTCTGATTTCTGTGGCTAGAACTTCCAGTACTATGTTGAACAAAAGTGTTGAGAGTGAATGTCTTGATTTTGTTTCTGTTCTTAGAGGAAAAGCTCTCTCTCTCTCTCTCTTTTTGTTTTTTTTTTTTTTTACCGCTGACTATAATGTTGGCTATGTGTTTTTCATATGAGACCTTTATTATGTTGGGGTATGTTCCTTCCAAACCTACTTTGTTGAGAGTTTTTGTCATGAATGGATGTTGTAGTTTGTCAAATGCTTTTTCTGCATCTAGTGAGGTGATTATATGGTTTGTCTTTTTTCTTTTGTCAATGTGATGTACTGTGTTGATTGATTTGTGAATATTGAACCACTCTTGCATCCCTGGAATAAACCCCACTTGATCATGGTGAATGATCTTTTAATGTTTTGTTAGATTTGTTTTAGTAAGGTTTTGTTGAAGATTTCTGTATCTGTGTTCATCAGAGATACTGGTTTGTGGTTTTCCTTTTTTGTAGTATCTTTATCTGGTTATAGTATCAGGGTAATGCTGGCTTCAGATTGAATTCAGATGCTTTCCTTCCTCTTCTATTATTTGGAATATTTTAAGAAGAATAGGTATTAACTTTATTTTAAATGTTTGGTAGAATTCACCTATGAAGCTGTCTGGTCTTGGATTGTTGTTTGTTTGGAGTTTTTTTTTTTTTATTACTGATTCAGTTTCACTGGTGGTAATGGGTCTGTTTTAATTTTGTTTCTTCCTGATTACGTTTTGGAAGGTTATATGTTTCTAGGAATTTATCCATTTCTTGTAGGTTGTCCGATTTGTTGGCATATAATTTTTCATAATATTCTCTTATAATCCTTTCTACTTCTGTGGTGTGGGTTGTTATTTCTCCTTCTTTATTTCTGATTTTATTTATTTGAGACCCCTCTCTTTTTCTTGATGAGTCTGGCTAAAGATAAAGAATTTTGTTGATCTTTTTTCCAAGAACCAGCTTCTGGTTTCATTAATCAGTTTTATTGGTCTTTTTTTTTTGTCTCTATTTCATTTGTTTCTGCTCTAATTTTTATTATTTTCTCTCTTCTACTGGCGTTGGGCTCTGTTTTCCTTTTCTAGCTCCTATAAGTGTAAGGTTAGGTTGCTTATTTGAGATTTTTTTCTTGCTTCTTAAGGTAGGCCTGTATTGCTCTAATCAATCCTCTCTGAACAGCTTATGCTGCATCCCAAAGATTTTGGACCATTGTGTTTTCATTTTCATTTCTCTCCATGTATTTTTTATTTCCTCTTTGATTTCTTGGTTGACATATTCATTGTTTAGTAGCATGTTATTTAGCCTTCACATGTTTGTGTTCTTTCCACTTTTTTTTCTTGTGAATGGCTTCTAGTTTTATACCATTATGATCAGAAAAGATCCATGATATGATTTCAGTCTTTTTGAATTTGTTAAGCCTTGTTTTGTGGCCTAATGTGTGATCTGTTCTGGAGAATGTTTCATGTACCCTTGAAAAGATTATGTATTCCACTGTTTTAGGACAAAATGTTTGAATTTATCTGTTAGATCCATTTGGTTTAATGTGTTACTCAAAGATACTGTTTCCTTGTTGATGTTCTGCCTGGAAAATCTATCCATTGATGTTAGTGGGGTGTTAAAGTTCACTACTATTTTTGTATTACTGTCAGTTTCTTCCTTTATGTCTGTTAATGGTTGCTTTATGTGTTTAGTTATTCCTGTATTGAGCCTACAAATATTTACCACTGTTATATCCTCTTGTTGGATTGTTGCCTTTATCATTATGTAGTGTTCTTCTTTGTCTCTTATTACAGTCTTTGTTTTAAAGTCTATATTGTATGATAAAAATGTTGCTACCTCAGCTTTCTTTTTGCTTACATTTGCATGGTAACTGCTTTTTCTATCCCTTCACTTTCAGTTTGCATGTATCTTTGGGTCTGAAGTAAGTTTCTTATAGGTAGCCCATAGATGGGTCTTGGTTTTTTTTTTCCCCCTTTTTATCCATCAGTCACCCAATGTCTTTTCATTGGAGCATTTAGTCCATTTACATTCAAAGTAATTATTGATTGGTATGCACTTATTGCCATTTTGTTACTTGTTTTATGGTTGTTTTTGTAGTTCCTCCCTGTTCCTTACTTCTCTTGCTTTCTTCCCTTAATGGGTTTATGTCTTTCTTTAGTGATATGCTTGGATTGCTTTCTCCTTATTTTTTGCATATCTATTAGAGGTTTTTAATTTGTGGTTACCCTTAGATCTTATGCATAGTCTATATTAAGTTGATGGTCACTTAGGTTTGAACCCATTCTAAAAGCATTAAATTTTCCTTCCACCTACCATGTTTCATGTATATGATGTCATATTTTACATCCTCTTATTTTGTAAATCTCTTCACTGATTTTTATAGAGATAGCTGATCTTACTGCCTTTGTGCTTTAACCTCCATACCGGTTTTATAATCTAATACTTTTATTATGTTTGTATTTAGCTGTGAAATTTTTTTTCACAGTTTTCTTACTCCTGAGTATGGCCTTTTTCCATTCAAAGGATTCCCTTTAATGTTTCTTGTAAGGCTGGTTTAGTTGTGATGAACTCCTTTAACTTTTGTTGTCTTGGAAATTCTTTACTTCTCCTTCTATCCTGAATGATAGCCTTGCTGAGTAGAGTATGTTTGTTTGCAGGGTTTTTCCTTTCAGCACTTTGAATATATCATGCCACTCACTTCTGGCCTGCAAAGTTTCTGCTGAAAAATCAGCTCATAGCCTTATGGGGTTTCCCTTGTATGTAACTGTTTTCTTTTCTCTTGCTGCTTTTAAATTTCTCTCTTTATCACTAGTGTCTGCTATTTTAATTATTATGTGTCTTGGGATGGGCCTTCTTGAGTTGATTTTGTTGGGAGCTCTCTGTGCCCCCTGGAATCAGACACCTGTTTCCTTCCACAGATTAGGGAAGTTTTCAGCTATTATTTCCTCAAATAAATTTTCTGTCCCCTTTTCTTCTCCTTCTGGGATCCCTATAATGTAGATGATACACTTGATGATGTTGCTGAGTTCCCTTAATCTATCCTCACTTTTTAATTAATTTTTTTTTCTTTTTGCTTTTCAGTTTGGTTTCTTTCCAGTACTCTGTCTTCCAGCTTGTTAATCCATTCTTCTGCCTCCTCAAATCTACTATTGATTCCTCCAGTATATTTTTAATTTCATTTATTGAGTTCTTCATCTCTGATTGGTTCTTTTTTATATTTTCTATCTTTTTGTTGAAAGTCTCGCTGAGATCCTCCATTCTTTTCTCAAGTCCAGTAAGTATCTTCATGACCATTACTTTGATTTTTTTTAAATCAGGCATATTCTTGTCTTTGTTTCATTTAGCTCTGTTGCTGTGGTTTTGTCCTATTCTTTAATTTGTGACATATTCCTCTGTCTCTTCATTTTGTCTAACTGTGTTTGTTTCTATGTATTAGGAAAAGCAGTTATGTCTCCTGAATCTTGAAAGTAGTGGTTTTATGAGGAAGAGGTCCTGTGGTGCCCTGTAGCACAAGGTCCTCTGTTCACCAGAACCAGGCACTTCAGGGATGTCTCGTGTGGGTTTCATGTACCCTACTGTTGTGGCTAAGCCTTCTTTGCTTTTAGTCCAGTCAGCTGCAATGGTTCACTTTACCTGTTGTGAGCAAGATTTAGTCCCTGTGCTGTTAAGATATCAGCCAGGGGCCCCTGCGGGCTTGTAGTTAAGTAATGGGGCAGTCAGACTAGAGCCCTGCCCTCAGCATGTTTGTCAGGGCTACAAAGTGACCCCAAACTGCAGGGCTCTCTTCCCATGCTGCCTCCAGGAGGGTTCTGTTGGTGGGTGGGGCTGGCAGTTAAACCAAAATACCTGTCCCCATACTGTCTGCTGGGGCTGCAAATGCAGTGATCAGCAGGGCACTCTCTCTGTATTGCCAGGTATAAGGCCTGGCTGCTGGGGATGCAGTGGAATTGGTGTGTGTGGTTATTTTCCCCTCTCATGTATCAGTCCCTGTTGGGGCCGCTCGTAGGATGAGATACAATAGGAGACATTTTGAGGGGACTTCTGCCGAGGAGGGCAGGTTCAATGCAGTGAATCCACCAGAGAGTGTGAGGGTGGGGTACCCAGTGTCAACAAGATAGGTAGAGGGTATCAGAGCTGCTTCCCATGGGGATCTATCTGGCTATCCAGGCTTGGGGTGGGGATGGGTGCATGGGAAGAAATGGCACTTGCCAGCTCTTTTGTTCTTGGAAAATTCTCCTAATGATCTTTTCCCCTCTAGCATGCATTCTGAAATTAGTAAGTAAATCCCCTTCATGTATGTCCCATGTGCTTTTCAAACTGCTGCTTCTGTGCTGTATCTAGGTGAGATTGTTTGCTCTGAAGGGCAGACACTCAGTTTCTTGTCCCCCTCCACATCTCCCCGAGTTGAGCCTGCCAGTTTTTAAAGTACCAGAGTTAAGCCCCACTGGTCGTAAAAAAACTCATGAAGTTAAGTTCCATGGGTTTTCAAAGCCAGATGTTATGGGGACTTGTATTCCTAGTGCAGGTACACTGTGCCTGGGGTGCCTGGTATGAGGTCTCCTCCACGCTTGTGGTGTCCCTCCCATTTGTGCTTGTTCTCACCAGGAGTTTGGTTCCTTTCTGACCTTTTCTGTTGTGACCTCCTCTGTATGGTTAACTGTGGAAGATCTATTCTGCCAGTCTTTGGGTCATTTTCTGTTTTGGTTGCAACTGATGTGGCTGTAATCTAGGTATGTTCATTGGACCAAGTGAGCTTAGGATCCTTCTAGTCTGTTATCTTCCTAGAAGTCCTCCCGTTTTTAAATAAATATTTTAAAATACTTTTAGTTCAATCATCTTTGCATATAGAAGAATTATGACAAAGAATGTTTTCTAACTAGAAGTTTGTTTTTTATTATGTTGCTTATATAGCAACTTTAAGTATCTAAATACATCTTCAGTAAGTATTCTTGTCTTGGGCGCCTGAGTGGCTCAGTTGTTGGGAGGCTCCCTTCGGCTCAGGTCATGATCCCAGGGTCCTGGGATCGAGCCCCGCATTGGACTCCCTGATCTGTGGGAAGCCTGCTTCTCCCTCTCCCACTCCCTCTGCTTGTGTTTCCTCTCTCACTGCGTCTCTCTCTGTCAAATAAATAAATAAAATCTCTTAGAAAAAGAATAATAAGTATCCTTGTCTTTATGGGGCCAGTTGCTATGAAAAGATTATTCTTTTGGTCAGAAGTAAAGTTAACTTAGTATTTGGGTTTTTAAGAAAGATTTATTTATTATTTATTCGAGAGAGAGTGCATGAGTGGAAGGGCAGAGGGCGAGGGAGAGAATCTGAAGCCGACTCTGTGCTGAGTGCAGAGCCCAACACAGGGCTTCATCTCACAAACTTGCCATCACGACCTGAGCTGAAACCAAGAGTCGGACACTCAACCAACTGTGCCACCCAGGTGCCCCGTAGTATTTGTTTTAATGCTAATACTTGATATTGGGTTATGAAATAAATCTCTTTTTCCCCCTGCACGTTCTTAGACTATGGTAGATCCTAAATATGATTATTTAGTAGATAAAGATTCTGTCAGTGGAAAGTGTCTCTACGTAGCATAGGTCATAAGCTTCTGAGGATAACTTTGCATCTCAAGGAACCTTGGATCTAAGAGGAACCTAAGAAACAGCCAGTCTAGTCGCCCACCTGTTGTCTCTGTCTCTCTGTCTACACACATAGACACACAGACACACGCACATACACTCGCACTTTATAGATAAGGCACTGAGGTCTGTATGGGCGATATTCTTTGCTTAAGGTAGCACAGGGAGTCATCAGCGATCTCTGTCTTTTGCTTTATGTTCTGCTATTTTTCTCTTATGTGATTTTAAGAGAATATATACGTAATTCAAGGGTCCCCAGTAGTTTGCCTGCTTTTAAACACCTGTGGGTCTACCATAGTTTGAAATTGTCACTACTAGTAAGTGCTTTATTTTAAAACATTTCCCCCTAAGAAAACTCTAAACAACAATTATGGTGCTTGGAAAGGATGACCATAGCCATGAAAGTGGCATGATCGCAGTACAATGGTAGCTGGTCCCAGTTCTTCCCTGAAGAGGGGGAAGCTGCATGCCCTGGAGAAAGAAAGGATGGCCAAGATCCGAAGCCCCAGAGGAGAAATACTTTAGCTACACTGCATAGTTCAGGGCATGGTGGGCAGCCAGAGGGCAGTGTGGGTGCATCGGACCTCCGGCCACAGCCTGACGTGAATTTATCTCATTTACAACCTCACCGCAAAAACCTGAATAACGTAGATTTGGCTTATGCAGAGAAATGGTTGGAGAGAGATGAATTTCATAGTGATTAGGGAAGCAAGCATTTAACTAAAAACAAAAAAGTAACAACAAACAATGAGGAAAGAAGAAGCTCAAACCCTGAAATTAGCAAATTGAAAAACAAAACAAGAAAATACACAAAATATCTTTACTAATCAAATACTGTGTGTCCTTTTACCACTCATGCCTTCCCCAACCTCCTTTGAATGTAGTGTATGTTTCTTCCTGAGATTGAATGAAGAAAAATACTTTAAAAGCATCACGGTAGATTATCAAAGATTTCTATTTTGCACAGCTTTTCTAAATGTGTGATTCATGATGTGCTACTGAATCACACTATCTCATTGCTTTCAATGGTTGATTGATGACTTTAATCTATGTTTTCTCTATTTTAGACTATTTCATCAATTTCTAAAACAGCTTCTATAAACTATTAAACAACTAGTGAGAGGGTTCGGTATTGCTTTTCAGAATTGCCACAGTGACTTGTATATTCTCGTATTAATAGGTGTTTAATCTTGGATTCACTGAAAGAGAGCCTTCATTCTTTTGAGAGGTAGAGTAACACAGCACATAAATATCTGGGCTCCAGAGTTAAACTGTTGGGGTCGTATCTGGCTCTTAATCCCTCTGTGCTCATGTTATAATGATATCAGTCTCACTGGACTTTTCATCCAACAGATACTCGTTGGAGCCAGCTATGTGCCAAGTAGCTTCTAGGCACTGGGGACATGCTCACAAGGAGTTTATGTTCTAACGGAAGAAGACAGAAGATAGATACACACAAACATCAGTAAACTAGATAGTATGTTAGAAGGTGTAAAGTGCCATAGAGGAAAACAGAATAGTATAAAGAGGAGGAGAGCACTGGAGGAAGGGTGGAATGTAATTTTGAAGAGGGTCATCATGGTAGAGCTCATTGAAAAGATAAATTTGAAGAAAGGCTCAAAGAAGGTGATGTCGAGAGCCATGCAGTTGTGTGGGGGTTGAGTATTCTAGGCAGAGGGGACAGGTAGCAGCATGAAGTCTTTGAGGTGGGATCATGCTTGGTAGGTTTGAAAAAAAAGAAAGGAGTCATTGTGGCTGGACCTCTCTCATGAATGGGGTGGGGAGAGTGGATGATGCAAAGAGGCAGAGGTTGGGGGTCAGTTGAGTAGGGCCAGTGGACCATTGTAAGGACTTTTACACTGAGTAGAATGGTATTGCATAGTAGTGCGGAATGTTTTGAGCAGAAGAATGGCAAGGATCCCCTTATAAAAGGATCACTTTGGCCTCTGTGTTGAGAATTGATGTTAGGGGAACAAGTGTGGAAGCAGAGACCAGAGTAAGTGATAACAGTACAAATAAGAGATAACCATGGCTTGGGCCAATGTGGTAGCCCATGGGAGGGGGAATGGGAAAAAGATGTTGGATTTTATTTAATTAAATTAATGTATTTTTTAAAAAGATTTTATCTTTAAGTAATTTCTATACTTAACATGCAGCTTGAACCTTTAATCCTGAGATCAAGAGTTGCATGCTTCACCAACTGAGCCAGCCAGGCTCCCCAAGATGTTGAATTTTAAATACGTTTTATTTTATTTTATTTTATTTTATTTTAAAGATTTATTTATTTGAGAGAGAGAGAGAGGGAGAGAGAGAGAGAGAGAGAGAGAGAGAATCTCCAACAGACTTCACGCTGAGCATGGAGCCTGGTGTGGGGCTCGATCTCACCCCCCTGAGACCATGACCTGAGCCAAAACCAACAGTCAGACACTTAACTGACTGAGCCACCCAGGCACTCCAAATTTTAAATACATTTTAAAAAGTAGAGTCAATAGCATTTACTCATGATTGGATATGTAGTGTGTGTGAGAGAGAGAGGAATGAAGGATTTTTGGCTTAGGCACTTAGAAATATGGAATTGCCACTCATTGAGGAGGGGAAAACTGTGGGGGGAGGCAGGTTTTAGGGAGGAGATCAGAAGTTCAGTTTTTGGCATATTAAGTTTGAGATGCCCATTAGACATCCAAGGGGAGAGGGTGAGTTGTCAAAACATTTGAATCTGGGGTTGGGGAAATAGGTCCAAGCTGGAGCAACAAGATTGGATAATATGACAAAGAGTTTGGGGTCTGGAATCAGACTACTTGGTACCACCACTTATTAGCTGAGTAGCTTTGGGAAAGCCACTCTGCTTTTCTGTGACTCATTCTCTCTGCCTGTAAAGTGAGAAGAATAATAGGAACTACCTCATGGAGTTAAAGTAAAAATTTAAATCAAAATCACTAATACCTGTAGAACACTTCTTAGAGCATGTACTCAGTAAATGTTAACTGTTAATTTTCAGTGCAACTATTTTGTATATCCATTAGGACAACACAAACACGTGCACAGACTCATGTGATTAATGTAGCAATACAGCTTTGTACCCCGTGATGTTGTTTTTGTTTTTGGGATGGTTAATTGGTACTAATTCCCCTGAGTTGGTTTTGCTTCCAGAATTAAATTGGCCTGGGTTTTTGGTATTTGCTCTGCCTCAGTTGTTGATAAATTTTCAAAGCCTGTATGTATTTTAATATGTGTTACTTGTTCCCAAAAAAGTCTTCTGAGTTTCTTCAGTGCTGGTCTCCTTTGCTTTTCTCAGTGCTCAACAGAGGAGCAGTCAGGTTCACAAGAAAAACACAATTGGAAATCAGGTAGGCATTTTAAAAATAATCAGTGCATGCATGCCCCAAAGAAGTTGAACTCAGCTGCTTGATTGATTGTTTTTTCATGCAAATTAATCTTATGCAAATTTTGCTGAAAATGCAGTTTTTTGTTTTGTTTTGTTTTGTTTTTGCTTGTAAGGTTTTTGGAGTGCGTTGCATTTTTTTTTTGGCTATTTTATGCATTTAACTTTATTGATTTATTTTAAATAGCTTTTCTGCTATTTGCTCTGCTTGTCAAAATCGCCTTCTTGTGTCCTACTTTGCTTGCTTATGTTACCCCTAAATTTGGCTTAACATGGAATCTGTGAGTAGGTTCAAGGTTAAAATATGGTGAGTAATTGCATGAGCTTCTGTCGCTGCTGACTAGTTCACACGTTTGCACAGCTTGGTAACAGTGAAGGGACAGCTCATAAAGAAGGCAGTGGTTGGATCTCCTCTCTGCCACACCAAATTCCTGTTGGTTAATGAAGATGTTAATTCTGAAGAAGATCTGATCTTCTGAGTTTTTGTGTTTTGGGCTGACCGGCTGTCTCTGACTAATAGCGCTCTGCAGAGATTGCATTAACTCTGACAGTTTGCTGTTTCTTTTATGTTTTATGTGATAATGAATATTTGCATTGTTATTTCTTTTCAACTCAAAACAATGATGATTTTATAGTTTTTTTTTAATTCAGAGGTACAATTATTGAACAAATTGAAACCTCTGCTCTAGAAATTTTTCCATTGTTTTGAAAGGAGAAGAGGTAATAACAGACTTTATTTTAAAAACTTTTTTCTGAACTAAAGCATATAATTCTTTGCTATTTCAGGGAACCAATCTTCCGCCTTCAAGGCAAATTGTACGAGCTAAGTTCTGTAAGCTTTACTGTTGCTTTTTCATTTAGCTTCCCAAGGGCATAGTTTGTCTTTAACTGATTAACTCAACTAGCGCTTGCTACTAATTTTTTTAAACTTAGGTTGTCTTGTCCGTAACACTGTATCATTGAAATAAAAATCCTCTGAAGAGGGTTCATCCCTTCACTGCTAATAACTTGCTGTGATTGAAAGGTATGAACTAGTAAACTCTAAAATGCTGTAATAATAAACCCTTAACACTGTGGGTGCTTTGATATTTCTCTAATTTTAATGGGCCTTAAAATGATTAAAATCATTAATGATCTTCATCTCTGTCCCTTTGTGCTATGTTGTTACAAGGTGTAAGCCTTTCTCTATAACTTGTGTGATAATATTTCCAATAAATGTGGTTGGTGCTTCTAAAAGGTGGGTGAATATTAAACATCTGATATTGATGTATTTGTTGATAAGCCTACTCATTTTTTAAAAAATAAAACAGAACCTGAATGACATCAGTTGCTATTGTACATGACCTTAAAGGTGAATATTTTAAAACCAGATACTATATCTTCACTTTATGGAAGTGTAAAGAAAGTGTCAAATTCCTGGCATAGGCATTAAACCCCCCCCCAAAACCCTAAAAATGTTACACTCTCATTTTCACCACAGATGAAGCAGCCTTAAAGTATTTCTTCCAATTGTGCTCAAGTTAAGAATGAGGTTGGAGCATAGGCCAATTATTTGCCTCATGATGTTTTGGAAGAAACAGTCTTTGAAACTAGACATTCCTGGGTTCAATTTTTGCTCTGTCACTTAGTAGCCATATGACCTGGGACAAATTGAACCTGAGTTTGCCCAGTTGTGTGATGAGAAGAATGAAAATACACCCATAGGATGACTGTGAGAATCAGAAATAATTTACACAGTGATGTTTGCAGCTGGGTACTGGATGTGTGACTTGTAAACAGTATTTACCTTGCTCTCAACTGGTAGCTGCTGTTCTTGAAACTTTTGGGAGAAAAAAATATAAGATATAAGAAAATTACAAAAGTTACAAAATGAGAACAATGAAACATTTGGGAAAATTAGAAGCTATGGCAAATTATTCTGAAGATTGCAATGCCCAGATTAAGACCTGATATATAAAGGGTTTATCTATAAAACTTTCCTCATGATCAGAAGCTCTAGCTCATAGAAGTTTATACTTATTGAAAAGCAATAGTATAGTGGCATAAATCCATATTTTAAATCCGATCAAAAGGAAATTCAGAAGTTTTCAATTATATATTGCTTCCAAATGTTCATTGTGTTTCTGTGACTTTACTTTCTCTGAGTACTTACTTGAAAGCCCATACATTATGGAAGTCTTAAAATTCAAGATAATAGAATTGGGTGAGTCTTATAATAGAATACAGATCCCTACCCCAAAGCCTTGGGGCCAGATGTGACTTTAATGTCAGAACTTTTTGGATTTTAGAAAAAAAGTACATTGTATATATCATATATTACCCAGTATTCCTGTGGGGTCAGAGACAGCACCATTTAGTTAAACATGTTATGTTTCTACAGTAAAACAAATGAACAGTCACACTAAGATTAAATGAGAGAGAAACATTTTCATATCAGGTTAGAATTTGCTGCTCAATTTTTGTGTTGTTTATTTGTTTTATTTATTTAGTTTTAAATTTTTTAGAGTGGGGAGAGAGAGGAGGTGGGGGAGGGGCAGGGGGAGAGGGAGAGAGAGAGTCTTAAGCCGGCGCCATACCCAGCACAGAGCCTGACTCAGGGCTCAGTCTCACAACCCTGAGATCATGACCTGAGCCGAAATCAAGTGTTGGCCACTTACCCAACTGAGCTACCCAGGTGCCCCATTTGTTTGTTTTAAAACAAAAACCTTTTACTTTGCAAGTAAGGGGTTATGAACAGGAATATCTTATATTGCAGGATCAAATTCAGTAATTACAGGCAATACAGTATATTTTAGAGAATCTTTTATTTATTTATTTACTGCTTAGCAGAAATGGACTATAATTACTTGAAATCATTTTCTTTATGAATCTGAATGTCTGAGGTTGATTTGAACTTGTAGAAAATGTTTTTGCCTATTAAGAAGCTCAAAGCCGGGGACCCTTGGAGCCCAGTCTGTGACCTGATGCCGGCTTTTATGGTTGCTGGGCTGAAATACTGTGCTGTCTGACAGATGGTTCATCCATTCTGATATTCCTTTAGGGCTTGTACTACCTTGTACAGCCTTTAGGGTTGTAAGAGATTCTGCTGTACAGAGTCTGCTCTGAAATATTTTAGAAGGGAAGAGTTAAAAACAGTTGTGGGGTTGGGAAGAGGAGTTATCTTTCCAGGCTATGGCTAAGGGGAGCCACCGACAAAGGGAATGCAGGGGAAGGAGAGGAGGTTTCAGGGGAGACAGGTGAAGGTGGTGGTTTCAGTTTCAGATACACTTTGTTTGTTTGTTTGTTTCTATTGAGATGTCAGTAGGGTTGAGGTTCAAGACTTGTCTAGACTGGAGATATATTTTACAGTTGTCAGTGTATGCATGGTAGTTGAAGTCAAGGGAGTAGGTGAAATTGCCTCCAGTGGATAAAAGCATGGAAGAAAATATGGCATGTAAAGGATAATGGAGAAATAAGAGTTGGGGCAGAATGAGGGTTTGAAAAGGAGTCTATGAACTGAAAGAGAGGTAGGAAAACTTGGAGAGCAGTACAATGAGCCAAGGGAAGAGACTGTTTCAAGGAGAGAATGGCCAATCAGTGATAAATGTTTCTTAGAGTTCAAGAAACATTGGGGAAGTTGTCAAAATAGGTGGAGTGGTAGAAGGTCCTGTGCAGGACTGGGGACCGTCTGAGGCCGTACCAGTCCTTTTGGTCTTGTGACTTACTCTTCTACTCTACAGCTAGAAGGTAGCATTACTCTTGTACCTTACAGCTTACAGGTAGCATAAAGCTGAGAAACCAGACAATGGAATTGATATCCTGAGCTGGGTTTTTTTCCCAGGGAAGCAGCAAATAAAATCAAGAGAAAAGAAGGGTTAAAGTTTCAAGAGGAGAGGCTGAAATAAAGGATTGTGAAATCTCATATGAATAGTTTTGATTGATGTATTAGGACATTAGCCAAGTCAGGTCACCCAAGTAACAATCCTAGAATTTCAGTATCTTAGTATAATAACAGTTTAATTCAGTGAAGGTCATTCCAGTGAAGGTCATTAAGATGCTGGTGGCAGGGGTGAGGGACTTCCCTGCTTTACGTGGTCAGTCATGGACTTTAGAACCCTCTTTATTCTTCCAGCAGATGGGAAAGAGAAAGAAGCCTGAGTGAGGGACGTTTTTAAGGACCAGCCTGGAAGTGCCACACATGTCTTGCATTCCCATTCCGTTGACTGACCAGAACTCAGTCATTTGGCTTCACTCAACTGCAGAAGAAACAGAAAAAAATAATCTGAATTTGTGCCCAGGGTAAAGAAAAGACAAAAGATGGTGTGGACTGAAAACTAAAAGGAAATGAGCAAGCCAGAGCACTGGGGAGTTTACTGAAATTGGAGAAAAAGTGTACAGTAGTCTCCTTTTATCTGTGGGGGATGAATTCCCAGACCCCCAGTGAATGCCTGAAATTGTGGGACGTACCAAACCCTACTTCCATGTTTTTTCCTATACATACATATTTGCGACAAAGTTTAATTTATAAATCAGGCATAGCAAGAGATGAACAACAATAACACGAAACTAGAACAATTCTAGCAATATGCTATGATAAAAGTTGTCTCTGTCTCTCAGAATATCTTCCACTGTAGTCATCCTCATGCTGATGTGGGATGAGAGGAGGCCCATGAGATGAGCAGTGAGGTGAACGACACAGGCACTGTGGTGTGGCGTTGGGCTACTGCTGACCTTGCGATGATAAGTCAGGAGCATCATCTGCTTCTGGGCTGCAGCTGACAGCGCGTAACCCAAACCTCAGAAAGGGAAACCTCAGCGAAGAGAGGACTTAACATACCAGGATGAAGGGGAAAGGCGGTAGGGTTGGAGGTTGAAGTCAGCGAGTGGGTTGTATCTCAAGGTGGGCGAGAGAATGCCACCTGGAGGTCAGAGAGGTTCTTAGAATAAGAAGGAACAGACACTGGAGGGAGGGGAATGACAAATGGTGACTACAGATATTTGTAGAGCATTGTTTGTCCTCAGAAGGTGTGGCTGGGTGAAGAGAAGTGGGGGTGAGATTTTCTGGACTTAAGGATATATCTAGGATATTTGGAAGCCAGGAGGATTACATGGCTGATAATCCATTCCTTTAGTTCTAACAATCTAGGGCAGGAAGACACAGCTGACACACTCATTGGCCCAGACTGCATCCCCTTAGGAAGTACTTAGGAAGAATTGTACAGTTAGAAAGATTTTTGCTTTAGGCAGGGAGCAGAGCAGGTGTGTGCGGGAGCCTGAATATCAGGATACCTCCCAGTCCTGGGCTTCTTGTCTGTTTTGTTTTCCACCAATGTGCCGTATACCGCTAACTTTAGATTGGAGTCTGAAATTTAGCTTTCCCAAACTTACAGGTGTCCAGATAACTGGATTCCCAAACCTCTTGAATTGTTGGCTACAAGCAGAAAAGACCTTTCTTATCGGAACAGGATTTTGCCCCTCCCGACTTTCTTGAAAGCTAGTCTCTTTCCTGTAGGACCCCCTTCAGATCTCAAAAAGTTAGCAGCACATCTCGATATCCTGAAATTTGCCTACCAAGTCCCATAGTTATTCAACCTCTGTAAGTGCACGGTTTGAGACCAATGCTGAAAGAGGTGAGAGTTTGCTCAGCTAATTTATAGCTGGTTAAGAGAGTTGCCAACTTCCTAGGCTACCGCAGAACCTGCAGCCCAGCCCACCTCCTCCCTCCGTTCAGCTAACTTACCTTTCAGGGTCAGCCATTCAACTGCCATCGTCACCCGACTTTCCGGAATTCATGTCTAGATCAGGGTTCTTCCAGGTATGAATTTCAGAAAAACTTTACTTACACGACCTTGGAAAAACCTGAATTAATTAATTTACCTGTTTGACTATTTTGGACATAAAGTCAGGTACTATTTAAGCCGTGTTGTAAACAGTGTCAGAATGAACTGGTTTCAGGAACCATGATGAACTGGATGAACCCTTTCCATTTTTTCTTCTGCTTCCTCGCTGTCGGCTCTGCTCTGGGGCCCCACAGGACTGCGATATGACAGCTCTCAGCCGCTGGGGGATGTCCTGCTTTGAATCCAGCAGAAATAAAGGAATCTTCCTCCCAGAGGTTTCAGAAAAACCCCCGAGGTTCACTCTGATTGATCAGGCTTGGATCTGTGCTCATTCCTGAGCCAGTTTCTGTGGCCAGAGAACGAAGTGTTCTGATTGGCTTAGGCCAGGTCACGTGGGCGGGGAAGGGGGCGGGGCTGGGCTCCTGTGACAGCAGTCTGATCTGCGGCTGGAAGGAGAGAGACTAGATCCTTGAGGGTGTGTACCAGAGGACGAAGTGTTCTGATTGGCTTAGGCCAGGTCATGTGGGTGGGAAAGGGGGCGGGGCTGGGCTCCAGTGACAGCAGTCCGAGCTGCGGCTGGAAGAGGAGAGACTAGATCCTGGAGGATGTGTACCAGAGAGCGAAGTGTTCTGATTGGCTTAGGCCAGGTCACGTGGGCGGGGAAGGGGGCGGGGCTGGGCTCCTGCGACAGCAGTCCGAGCTGTGGCTGGAAGAGAGAGACTAGATCCTGGAGGGTGTGTACCAGAGGGGATGCTGCAGGTACTTCGTTGAGCTTTGTTTGTCTTCACCACAAGTTAACTGGGTAATAGGATTCTTATGTGTATTGTCTTAAAGAAATGTAACATGGTTAACACCGCGTTATTAAAAGCCTGTGGTTCATTAGTGATTGATGATTAATGGTTTTTTTCCAGCTCATCCTCAGACTTCTCTCCCCCTCATCTTCCTCTTTCTTTCTTTCCAAAACAAACAACCCAAACAAAACAAAGACATTTCTACGGACTTTTCAGTTGAGAGCTAGTACAGCCTAGTGGTTCTTCAGAGATGGAACTCTGAAGTCGCCCCGCGGCCAGGAGCAAATTATTGAACTTCCTGTTCCTCAGGTGTCTAAGTAAGGTGACAAAAATTGTAACTGCTTCATGAAGTTTTTGTAAGTTTTAAGTGAGATAATACAACTTAGGTGCCTACAACAGGGCTTGGCTGATAGCAAGCCCTGTATAAAGTGTTTGTCACTGTTATTGTTGCTACTGTATTATCTGTTAGTGTTCAAGAAAGATAGCAGAATAATTGCTTTTATTTTCTCATTGAGCCTTCTGCTCCCTTGGAAGCAGGGAGGATTGCTACAAAGCAACAGTGAATTCTGCATACCCATAATGGTTCGTGGATTAATTTTGAGGACAGCTTTCTGAGTACAGAAGAAAAGTACCCTCCACCCCACTATTCTAATAAGCACTTTAATATATTTTTAAATAGGTATTACAAATTTTTAGAACCAGCTGGCACTTCTTTATCAAGTTCTTTTAATTGAAAGTACATTAAAAAACATTATTTGTAGGAAGAATTGAATTTTTGCTCTATTGATCTTCAAGGTGGCCAGTTTTAATGAAAACTCTGTCAATGTTATACTGGTGTTTTAGTGCTTTGTTGTTGCTTTTTTAGAAGAAACTCAGTGGTTAAAAATTATCAAAGATCTGTGGCAAGAGAGAATGTATACCTTTAAGAATGTGTGATGCTTATCTGTATTTATTATACATTACATAGATGTCCCTCATCAGCAAAGGAATGTAAATATAATTTTTATTAGATATAGTAGATTTCATTTTAGGCAACATTTCTAAAATTGTGCAGTTCAGGTCAGTGGAAATATAACTTGTCCTACCAATCCATGCATATATCACAACGGTTTTAGCACCTATCATATGTGTAAAATGAGATCTGTTGTTATTAGCTGTGTTTCTTTCGGATCAGAAGGACAAAGTGCTGTTTGTTGCCAGTTAGCCTGATACTTAAATTTTTAAGTTTATAAACTAATTCTGAGGCTGCCGTTTTCTTTGGTGTATTAGCTTTCTAGGGCTGCCGTAACAAAACACCACCAACTGAGTGACTGGAAACAAGAGAAATGTATTCTCTCACCGTTCTCACAGTTCTCACAGTTCTGGACGCCTGAAATCAAAGTGTCTTCAGGGTCATGTGCCCTGTGAAAGGTCTAGAGACTCTTTCTTGCCTTTTCTTGGCTCTTGGCGGCTCCTGGCCTCCTTGGCTTGTGGCAGCATGACTGCAGTCTGTGCCTCCCTCTTCTGGTGGCCTCTAACCCTCTGTATGTGTCTGTTTCTGTGTCCCCGCCTCTTCTTCTAGGGACACCTGTCGTTGGATCTGGAGCCCACTCTAATTCAGTATGCCCTCACGTCAACTCATTACATCTGCAAATATAAATACAAATATAAGTATAAATTAATCTCATTGCGGTAGTCTGTTTCCAAATAAAGTCACACTCTGAGGTTCCAGATGGATGTGAATTTTGGGAGACAGTACTCAACTCACTACACTTTGGCCACTTGCAGATTTTCTTTTCTTTTTCCTCTTTCTTCTTTCTCTCTCTCTTTCTTTCTTTCTTTCTCTCTCTCTCCCTTCCTTCTTTCCTTTTCTTTCTTTCTTTCTTTCTTTCTTTCTTTCTTTCTTTCTTTCTTTCTTTCTTTCTTTCTTTCTTTCATGGCTCATTGTAATAAGACTTTACCTGGGATTTAGCTGTACAGGATGCTGATGCACTTTAATGGTTTATTAAACTAAGGATTTATAAATTGGACCATTGGAGTTTTAAAAGCTATTTTCATTATTATTCTGTTTTGAGAAAATAATAACCTTATATTATTGAGATAAAGCAGTGCTATTCTCTCCTTCTGCATGGTGCTATTAAAATATCATTTTGATTAATTGGGCTTTTTTTTAGGATTGCTTCTTGAGAATTTATTTTTCTCTAATGTTTGTAGCATACAAATAATTCATCATGAGGGGAACAAAAGGGAAACATTGCACACTTTTAGGTGATAATACACGAACACCCCTTTTCCTCATTTCGTGTTCTGCCTCAGCTAATCTTCTCCCCAGCCTTACCCCCCACCCCTCAAAAGAGGGCAGGACTGGGGAGAAGGGGAGGGCAGGGAGGAAACCAACAGACAGAGAGACAGATAAATATGGCGTGGAGCTATAAATACATTTTAAGATTTGGGAATTTGCATATTCAAAACCTACCAAGTAGGAAAGTTGTATTTACTAAAAAAAAGTAAAGGGATGAATGGTGGTCCACTCCTATCGGTTCTTTAGAAATCATGGTAGTTAACATGGATTAGTTACAGTGTTTCAGGTTTGGTTTCAGGTACTTCACCCATTAACTCATTAACTCCTCCCAACAACCCCATGAGGTAGGTGCTCTGATTATCTCCATTTTATTTATTTATTTTTAGTGTATTTTTCTTTTTTTTTTTTAATGTTATCATAGAATGTATTATTTGTTTCAATCTCCATTTTACAGATAAGGAAGCCGAGGCAGGGAAAGGCCAAGGCTTAGAGTTCTTACAGTTTCTAAATGACGGCATCAGGATTCAAATCCAGGCAATTTGATTCTAGTCTATGTACTCCTCATTGTAGTGTTTATCCACTGCTTCTAACAGGTTGTAAATTGCATCAGGAATCTCACTCAGTCTCAATTATAGCAAGACACATCACTTAAATCCATTCACTCTCAGTTTTATTTGTTCCTTAAATTTGTTAATCTAAAGCTGATTGATCTTGAATAGAGTGAGCTTAGGTTTGTATGAATTAATCTGATTGTGATAGTCAGTTTGGGCTGCTATAACAAAATACCACACACTGGGTGATTTAACCAGCAAACATTTATTTTTCATCGTTCTGGAGGCTAGAATTCTGAGGCCAAGCTGCCATTGTGGTTGAGTTCTTGGTGTGCGCCCTCTTCCTCACATGCCCTTCCTTGGGATAGGAAGGGAGATGGATAGATCCTTTGTCTCCTCCTCCTCTTTTTCTTTTTTTTTTTTTAAAGTAGGCTCCAGGGGCGCCTGGGTGGCTCAGTGGGTTAAAGCTTCTGCCTTCGGCTCAGGTCATGATCTCAGGGTCCTGGGATCGAGCCCTGCATCGGGCTCTCTGCTCAGCAGGGAGCCTGCTTCCTCCTCTCTCTCTGGCTGCCTCTCTGCCTTCTTATAATCTCTCTGTGTCAAATAAATAAATAAAATCTTAAAAAAAAAATAAAGTAGGCTCCATGCCTAATGTTGGGCTTCAGCTCATGGCCCTGAGATCAAGAGTTGCATGCTCTACCAATTGAGCCAGCCAGGTACTGCCCCTTCCTCCTCTTTTCATAAAGGTATTAATACCATCACGGGAACTGGACCCTCATGACCCCAATTACTTCCTAAAGGCCCCACCTCCTAATCCCATCCCATCGGAGGTTAAAGTTTCAATATATATGTATTTTGGGGGAAAAGTCATGTTTACTTCATAGCACTGATTAACAGTGAAAAACTGTGATGGCTTTTAGAATGTGTTTTCTCTTTTCCTTCAGTTCAATGAAAATACCTCCAGAGGGGCCAATGAATAGCTTATAAAATATAATAATTTTTATTTTAATAAAGTAGAGAACAGACTCGGTGAAAGCCACACTCAGTGAAATGTATGGTCTGCTAATTTGTTCTGCATCTTTTAAAATCTAGACTTTTTTCTATTTGGAATAGCATTTAATATATGCCTCATAATTTTTTCCAGAAAATACACAGATGTCCTTACTGTATTTTTACAGTCAAGTTACATCTTAATTGAAGAGTTAGGGCTTAAAATTGGTGAGGAGAAAAACCTATCTACTCAAAATTACCTTGAGAAATGCCTTTAATGCGGAGAATGTAGGCCTGCATTTCAGCTGTGGCCTTCTCCTGGGGAAGGAGAGGCTTGGTCTCGTTTCTCCAGGGAAAACGGCACCGGAGCAAACTAAGTGCTTCTCCTCCTTCCTCTCTCTCACTAGCTGTCTCACGGCTCCCCTTCCCGCCTTGCTTCTCCTTTTTCCCTCCCGCTGTCTCTTTTGTCCTCTGCCTTTCTTTACCCCCCCCCCACAAGTGCAATGTGTTTGATTCCAAGTAAGTTAAATGCCTGGTTAATTTGAGTTATCAAATTATAACATTTTTATAACATTTAAACATTTTATTTTCTCTCACTATTATTTTATTAGCCACCATAATCGTGGATCTGAATGTCCCCTAAATTAACAGATAAGTGACATCTTAGTGTCTTCCTGTTTATGACTATTTTCCATGTTTAGGGACATTGGCGTTGTCTCATTTCCTTGGTTCTGAGTGAGTAGCTCTCACTGTTTTCATTTCCACTTCTTTAGTCTCCATTCCCCATCTCAGAGAAGTTTCCACTCTATTTTCCTGCCTAGCCCCCGAGTGGTAGAGGGTCCTGCCAGGGCTGCTATGTCAGCCAACACCAGAAGTTGCTGGTTTTCTTCCTCAGCCACGCTCCTGATAGCCCCGCACTGGCCGTCCTGCCCTCCCACTCTCCATCCTTACTGCCCCCTCTTCCAGGCGTGGGGAGCACCAGGGCCTCGCTCCCGAAGTCTCACCGCATGTGCTGCGGCTTCATTGCAGTAAGCTCGCTCACATTCCCATTCCTCACCGGTCAGCTCATCATCTGGTCGCAGAGACTTCCGAAGTCGTTTGACAGGCTAGAGCTGCTACTCTAAAAAGGCAGAAAAATGGCTCCTCGCGTGTTTTTTGTTTGTTTTGTTTTTGTTTTTGTTCGTCAAGACTTCCACTATGTGCACTATATAGCTAATTTATTTTTTAAAAAGATTTATTTATTTGAGAGACAGAGCGTGTGCAGGGGAGGGGCAAAGGGAGAGGGAGAGAGAGAATTTCAAGCAGACTCCCTGCTGAGTTTGGAGCCCAACATGAGGCTCCATCTCAGGACCCCAAGATCATGACCTGAGCTGAAATCAAGAGTTGGATGCTTACACGACTGAGCCACCCTGGTGTCTCTATAGCTAATTTAGCACAAAGTTTCAATGTAGCATTATGATTTTGAAGCCATCATGTTCATTTGTTACACAAGAAATATATGAACATATTTTCATTGTGAAAAAATTAAGTAATGCTGATCAAGTAGATATACCCTCGATTCTCACCACATCCTACTCACCTCCATAGATATAACGCCTCTTATCCTTTTAGAGTACAAATACATACATATATACACACACCCACACCCACCCACACACACACACACACACAGTGTGTGATTTAAAAAAGTGATCACAAATATTTTACACATTTTACACTATAAACTCCACAAAGGCAAGGATTTTTGTCTCTTTTGTTCATTGATGGATCTGTAATGCTTAGAACCTGCTGTATAGTAAGGTGCTTAGTGAATATATTGGAACTTACTTTATCTACTTAATGATACGTCTTAGAGATTTTTCCATGTGAACACAGAGAGAAGACAACTGAACTTCTTTTACTGGTGTGTAGTGTTATCATATACTTGATCGTAGCCAAAGGCCGAGAAGCAATTAGAGTGTTACTGCATATTGCGCAGTGTAGATGTGCCGTTGTTCGTTTAAGGATCCCCCTGAGCACAGGATTCTTTTGTTTCCAGGTTTTTCTAAAACAACTTAACCAGTTTATAGACCCTACAGCTATATATGTGAGAACTTGAATTTCCAGCACTGGATAATTATAATTTATATAATTTTGGATAATTTGATGAAAACGATAATATATTGCTTTGGTTTGCATTTCACTTATTACAAGTTATACAGACTTTAACACATTTAAGGGACGGGGTGGGGCACCTGGCTCGCTCATTCGGGAGAGCATGTAACTCTTGATCTCGGAATTGTGAGTTTGGGTGTAGTTGGGTGTAGACATTACTTAAAAATAAAAAATCTCAGGCACCTGGGTGGCTCAGTCAGTTGGGCGGCTGCCGTTGTCTCAGGTCATGGTCCCAGAGTCCTGGGATCGAGCCCCGCATCGGGCTCCCTGCTCAGAGCAGAGCCTGCTTCACCCTCTGCCTGCCTCTCCCCCTGCTTGCGCTTTCTCTCTCTCTCTCTCTGTCAAACAAACAAACAAATAAATAAAATAAAATCTAAAATAAATAAATAATCTTTAAAAAATAAGTAAATGAAATATTTAAGAGATATTTGTATCCATTCTCCTATGAAGTGTCTGATTGTGTCTCTTCGCCCATTTTGAAGGGACTGTTACATTATTTTCTTACTGGCTTTAGGATTTTTTTAATAGTCTGAATATTGCATATTATAGGGCACCCGGGTGGCTCAGTGGGTTAAAGCCTCTGCCTTCGGCTCAGGTCATGATCTCAGGGTCCTGGGATCGAGTCCCGCATCGGGCTCCCTGCTCAGCAAGGAGCCTGCTTCCTCCTCTCTCTCTGCCTGCCTCTCAGCCTACTTGTGATCTCTCTCTCTGTGTCAAATAAATAAATAAAATCTTTAAAAAAATATTGTATATTATATACGGTGCAAGTATTTTCTGCTTGTCACTTGACTTTAACTTTATCGTACAAAAAGTTATGATTTTGAGCTAGACAGATTTTTCAATTTTTGCAGCATTTGTATTTTATTTTGCTTTTAGTATCTTCTGATAGTTTTATAGATTTTTATATTTAGGTATATGAAAATGAAATTATTTTCCTGCTATTCACGTACTTCTATCCTTTAAACCTCAGTCATTTATGTCTATAATTTACCAGTGAGAGAAATATTTTTCATGTGTATTGACCACTAGTGTTCTTTTTTCTGAATGAAGTATTCATGCCTTTGCTTATATCCTATTTGAAATTTTTTATACTTTTTTTGATTTGTAACAGAATTTTTATATAATTATGATATTGATCATTTGTGGTTTTGTTAACAAGTGTTTTTCCCATTAACTTTTGTTATGTTTTAATTTTACTTACAAGGTTTTTGAGGTAAAGTTTTAAAACATATTCTGTAGTAATATCTATTGCTCTTTTTCTCTAATTTTTTTCTACTGCATTTATGTTTAAGAAGGTGGTGTCCACCTCGAGAACAGTTAAATATTCACCCAAGTATTTATAACATTTTTATGAAGCTATTGTTGACATTTGTCTCTGTAATCCATTTGGGATTTATCATAGCAGAAGGTAAGGCACTAACTTGGGGACCAGAGAGTGTAGGTTTTAAGAGCATATGGATTCTGAAGCCTGACTCTCACGCTTCAGTATTTGACTTTGCCACTTGCTAGCCATGGGCAAGTGACTCGATGGCTCTATGGCTTAGTTTCCTCACTTGCAAAAGGGATGTGATTATTGTATCTACCTCTTAGAAGAAATGTGGTTAAATGCATTTGTCTATGTAAAGCACTGAGAACAGTGATTATTGACAGTGACAATAGTAATAAATAATTATTGTTAAAATTGTATTCCAGGGGAGCAAATGTCCAAATATAATTGGTTTGAATGATCCATCCCATCACTGTTGATTCGTGCTTTCTTAATCATATAATAATGTCAACAATAATAATAATAGTCATAGCTCCTCATATTTCTTGGAAGCTTACTCTGTGGCTAGGCACTACACTAAATGCGTTCCTTAAGTTTCTACGACATCCCTATAAAGTCTGTTCCATTCTTTCTTCCATTTTATAAATGATGTAACTGAAGCTCAGAAAAGTTAAGTAGTCCACCCTAGGTCATACAGGGGAAACATGGCAGAATCCTGACTTCAGGTCATGGATGAACTCTTATCCTAGGATCTGTATCTGGGTTTTGTATCCTGTCCCAACATTTGTTGATTTTTGTACAATGACCCACTTTTAAATTATTGCAGCTGTCTAATACATTTTAATGTCTGCTAGGTCATTTCCTTTCATTACTCCTCTTTTTCAAAAATGTATTTAGCTTTTGTAGATTACTCATTCTTTCAGTTGAAGATTAAAATCTTGTCATTTACCAACTACAGTTCTATTTAAATTTTGATAAGATATTTGTAAAGCCTATAAATTAATATGGAAAGAAGTCACATTTTTTTCACATTCTTTTATTCCATCCAGATGGTGATTCCTTCAGTTTATTATTATAGTTTCCTGTTTTTCTCTTAATATAAGTAAATTCACATTTATTATTAAAATATAAAATAACTTGGAAATACCTTTATGTTGTAATTATGAAAGGGCTTTTTTTAAAGTATACTTTCTAATTATTTATTACAATGTGAAACTTTTGATTTTTAAGCACTTATTTTGTATTAGTGGAATTGACCGGTTTCTCTAATAGTTTTTCATTTAATTATAATTTTTACCTGTTTGTAATGGGAATGTTTTGATTTAATGGGACTGTTTTATTAATGGGGATGTTTTATTTAATAGGAATGAATGTTTTTTACCATTTGATTTTGGCTTTTAGTTTAAAATATATTTACTGTGATAAAGAAATGAGTTAGTCTCTTCTTCTGTATCTGACATTCTCTCTCAGAAATGAGCATTTGATTGAGATGATTATACTCTTACATATTGAACAGCTTAAGTAATTTGTTATATTGATTTACTAATCATCTTTGCTTTTCTAGTATAAATCCTAATTGATCATTAGGGGGTAATTCTTTTTGCCATTGAATTCAATTTCCTGTTATTTAATTGTAGATTAGTATATTTTGCCAATGACGTAAAGTTTTTCTCTATAAAAATAAATGAACATATTTATAAATTAAAGAAATAAAAGACAAATGAATATGCAATACTATTGAAATTCCTACTGGAAGAAAAATGTCACAGACATTGAGGAGTAAAGGATATTGTATGTCTTATTCCTGATCATCTCAGTTTGCTTGATAAAACAGGAGGCTGGGGTGTTTGCTGATCACCTGGGAATGGGAGTTATATGGGAGCCTTAAGGAGATGGTGAAATTCAGTGTCGTTATGAAGTGGAATTGTTACGAGAAGCAAAGGGCTTTCAGCCGTTGACCAGCTTACGTGCTGAGACTCTTGTGTGAAGATGCTAAATTCTGTATTTGCTATACTGAGAGGACCCCATTTCCTTCCATTTGGCAAATTAAGAGATTAGCAAAGGACAGATTAGACAACTTCAGTGACTACAAAAGGTGTCGGGGGGCATTTTTTTTTTTTTGTGATGAAGTCCAGGTTCTATGGCTGAAGTTCCTTTTGAAAGGATATCACTGGTTCACTATCACAGTGAAAATAGAAAAGGAAGCTGAAAAATTTTTGTATATATTTCCAATACCGCTCTTTTGTTATTTTTGTTCATTGCTTCCCATATTGAAATCAAATCCACACAACATTAAATATTTCCCCAATTCACCACGACCAAGGCAAATTGTGGTTTCTGTCTCTAAAGCACACATCTTTTCACACTCAGTGCATAACATCTCAGAACTTTTCCTGAGTCAGGATGTTTAGGATCCTCAAAATACAGAGACATCTTTACATTCTTAAGGTACTTCACCCAAGAGAATGCTGATAGATGGACTCATAGAAAAGAAAGCTCATGTTGACCATGTCTGTAAGGTAGGGGAGGATCTGGTGGCCAGCCTGTGGGCTCTCGTCTAGGCATCACTACAGATTTGCTTTATCTCAGGCCTCGTTGTCAAGGCACCTAAATGTCAGAGCATTAGTCCCAGCGTTAGTGTAAATGGCCAGGACATTTTATCATTATTTTTTAAAATTTTGTTTTGTAATCGGATAATTCCATTTCAGAATAATTTTAGGTTTTTTTCCTCAAAAAGTATTTATCTTCTAATCTTAGAGTCTCAGATTACCCAGATTGTAGTTATACATGTCAGTTCAAAATTCTGTTCGCCATAAATCCCTCATCCCTTCATGGAGTTCCTCTTTATCTCCTTTCTGCAGACATGTATTTCACTGAGCAGGTCTCTCGTAGCTTCTGTGGAATCACATTAACTTTACCTGTGGAGTAGTGTGCATGTGATTGTGATTTTTTTCATACCGAAATTTCATCTTTACATGAAGTCAGTGGACATAGGTTTAATCGTACACACTGGTCTCTCATATGTAGTTTGTATTATGCAAAAGGCCAAAGCAATTCTGAACACGGACATGTCATAACTTTGTTTGTTTATGTACTTAAAGAACAGGGAGTGTTTCAGTTCACTGTCTTCTAATGATGCTAATATTTAGCATTTATTGAGGGTTTTCAGGGCCCAAGCATTAAAACCAAGATTTCTACATGGATTGTCTCATCTAAAACTTTCAAGAGCTTTATGAAAGTTTGGCTATCATTGTCCCCATTTGATGGATGAGTAATGGAGAGTCGCAGTCTTTTTTTTTTTTTTTAACATTTTATTTATTTACTTGACGCAGAGAGAGAGAGAGAGATCACAAGTAGGCAGAGAGGCAGGCAGAGAGAGAGGAGGAAGCAGGTTCCCTGCCTAGCAGGGAGCCTGATGTGGGCCTTGATCCCAGGACCCTGAGATCATGACCTGAGCCAAGGCAGAGGCTTTAACCCACTGAGCCACACAGGCACCCTGAGAGTCACAATCTTAAAGTGATTTTCTCAAGGTTACTTCATTGCAAGTGATGGGGCTGGGTTTTTACTTGACATTATATTATGAAAATTGCCAAATACAAAGAGCTGGAAAGATAGGACTGTGAATGACCTATATACTTACTATCTCTAGATCTGGCAGCATTCACTTTTGGTCATTTTTGCTGTGTGTGTGTGTGTGTGTGTGTGTGTGTGTGTGTGTGTGTGTGTGTTTAGTATTTGAAAGTAAGTTGCAGGCATCATAACAGTCTCTCAATACTTCAGCTGCATTTCTTAAGAAAAAGGTCATTCTGCTTTTTGTCCACACCACTATTTTCTCACCTTAGAAAATTAATAGTAATTTCTAATACTATCTATTGTCCTTGTGATTTAATTGCAGTAGTCCTAACAGTGTGAAAGAGTTAATGCTGGTCTCAGATTTATTTGAAAAATCCTGGAAAGACCAATGTGGTTTATTTGCCTAGGAGTATATATTCCCTAACTGTGTAAGTGCAAAAAAGACTTTTCAGAGGCGGTCTCTCTGTCTCTCTCTCTCTTTTTAACGATTTTATTTATTTATTTGACGAGACAGAGAGAGAGGGAGAGAGTGAGCATGAGTGAGCACAAGCAGGGGGAGTGGCAGAGGGAGAGGGAGAAGCAGGCTCCCCACCGAGCAGGGAGCCCGATGTGGGGCTCGATCCCAGGACCCTGAGATCATGACCTGAGCCGAAGGCAGACGCTTAACAGACTGAGCCACGGGCGTCCCTCAGAGGTGATGTCTTAAACGAAATGTAGACAGAGAGTTTTAGCGAAAGTAAGAAATAAAATGTCTTACCCCTGAAGTTCCTATGAAATTTTTTTGACTCAGCAACCCACCCATTCCCTACCGAGGCTGAGTTCTACAGGATGAATGTTCCCCGGCCACAAAGTGAGTGCCTTAGTTTCATAATCGAACCTGCATTCCTCGAAGCTTGGTACTATGCTTTCACCTCACGAAATAGTTGGCTGAAGTTTTTGTCCTGATTTCTGGTGAGGTTATTTACACTCCTAGCCGGTCATGGATGCTCCTGGGGGTAGATTATTTGATGCACTGCCTTTTATATTGCCCGGATGGAGCACTGCTTGGGAAGGGTGCACGTAAATAAAAATGAGCTTGGGAAATGTAAGTGTGAATATGAAATTCACACTTCTAACGCCTGTGATTATTCTTTGTTTGCAGCGTAACAGCAATTCTTTATCTATGGAGTTCTACCACCTCCAGCTCCTTTTCTAAGTTGTGTGTTTTTTTAAAGATTTTATTTATTGACAGAGAGAGAGAGAGAGCACAAGTAGGCAGAGAGGCAGACAGAGAGAGAGGGGGAAGCAGGCTCCCCGCGGAACAGGCAGCCTGACCCGGGGCTCGATCCCAGGACCCTGAGATCACGACCTGAGCCGAAGGCAGCGGCTTTAACCCACTGAGCCACCCAGGCGCCCTTAATTCAAGTCCTTATTGGCTTTTTATAATTGTCTTTTCTGAGTAAGCACTAACATGAATAAAACGTGAGTGTCATAGTAAGGCAGTTTATTGTTTCCTGCCCCAGTCTGCTAGAAATGATCTTCTTAATTAAGGTAGGAAAGTTTTAGCATGCATTTGTGCTCTCAGTATTTTCCTCTTGAAAAATCTTTCACTTCTCCAGCAAGTTTGGTCTTCCTGTTGACCTGCTATAAAGAGGAGGAGGGAAAAGGAACAGGAGGATTTGTTTTTGAGAAGTCAGCTATCTATAAATGACTTCCTCTTGTTTGGTACATCCACTCGGAGGGTTTCATTTTCAAACGCCTGGTTGCAGGATCCACGTCCTGGAGGAAGGAACCGTGTCATCCTTCACTTATCCTGTGCACATAGCTCAGCCTCTGCTCTGAATATTATCTCCTATCACTTCTGGCATTTCTTGTACTTCTCCTCTTCCTGAGGTTCATAATTCATGTCACTGATTTCCGGTGCATACGGTGTCAGGTTTAGAAATATGAGACAATTTTAAAATTACAGATGCAAAGCCTAGCTGTTTGAGCCAACATCTGCAACCAGTTTACGGGATTAAGCAAAATAGCTGCTCTGGATAACTGATATTTACCAGGGACTGTCCATTTCCCATCAGAAATCAAAATGCCTGTTCCTTATATGTTCTTCGGTTTTCGGTACAAATCAGGATCTCATCTGTTAGATACTCATTTTATTAAGTTCTCTCACAGGGTATCTTTAGTTCAGCCAATTTTCAATTAGCCATAATTGAGATCAGGAAGCATATGGGTTAATCAAAATCCACAAATAATTAAAACACTTTAACCAGAATCGAATACTCGCCTAAAAGTTTTTGCTGAAATTCCAAACATGTAAAACATCTGATGTGGTTTTGCTCGGTTTTGTTTTGTTTTGGTGCAAACAAAAAATCTGAACACGTCACTCCCTTGCTTACAACCATTCGAAAGTACTTCTTTACCTTTAGGATAAAGACCAAACGTTAGCATCCCTTTATCGGTTCCTTATCTACTTCAGTCTCCTTCTCTTGCCCCTGGCGCTCCTGAGTTCCGTGTTGCAGCAGCAATGACCTTCAGTCAGTGCCCTCAGTAGTTCAGACTGTCTCCCAGCTGGGGCTTTTGATGGGCTCTGTTCTGTGCCTGGAACATCTTTTCCATTTTTTGCCTGAATAACATCTTCTCATTGTCCTTAGTCTAAACATCGCTCCCTCAGGAGTAGCTGTCTCCGATGAAGTCTCTGACTTCATCACTATTTTCAGCTCTCTCCCATAAGAACATGTGCCTTTCTCACTCAATGTCTGTGTATTTCCTTGTTCAATCTTCTCCCTCACTTGCCCTTTGGCTCTGAGATCAGAGACTGTAGCTGCCATTTTCTCTGCTAAATTCTCTCTGTCTCACTTAGAGCCTGCTCATGAGAGCTGTCCAAAAAAAGAACTGTTGAATGAAAGGAAAAGTTACGTATTTTAAAATCTAGAAGTAAATGGCCAGGTATGTAAAAGGCCTATAAAAATAATGACTTCTAAACTGTGAGGTTGAATATAGTAAAACTGCTCTTTAACTTCGAATGTTTCTTTTCGTCACCCAGGGGGGAAAATGGGTCTTCAGTATGTAGTTGTTGCTTACAGTTGTCATTTCAGGTTTCCCACCTAAATATGTCACCAGAAAAATAAAGGAAATGATTTAAACTTGATTAACATTCACAGCTACTCAGCCAATTATAAATCGTATTTGGACTCCAGCAAGTGTGGTTGTCATTTGAGAGAGAAGAGTTCTTCATTTATCATTCTTGACCTTGATTCAGTAGCTGTCTCCCAGACTGTGCAGTATGCCTCTGCTGTGTGTTTACAAAAAACCCTTAGTGTTGGCATTGACCCTGGTTTAGAGCCATTGTACCCATAATTTATTGACTAACCCATGATCTAGGGAAAGTATAATTATTCCAAAGGAGCAAGAAGCCCAATTACATTACTGGGTTGACCAGAGTGGGTTTTGCTCCTTGGTGAGCTGTAGACATAGACTATACCAGGTGGAGTTTAACTGTACAGACACGGAGATCATGGGGGGATAATGTCCAAAGCCACGACTCCCCCCACAGGGGGCAGCGGGTTCCTTTTCTTAGGGTTTGGGATGAATATCCGGAGGGGTATTTTCACATCATAATGAGGCGGGGGTAACTGTTGGGCCCTTCTGGCACTTTCTGATAGATCTGCACAGGCATTATTCTCAAATATTTCTTTTTCTGTTCTAGCATTTCATTACTTAATTTCTAAAAGGTGTGATTGACAATTAGGCAGAAGCTTCAAGGAGTTTAGTTTCTAAAAGTTGAGATCGACACATGGGCAGAAGTTTCTGCTACAAGTTTCCTGAATACCAGGGATCAGGCCACAATAATTCCTACTATTTATTGAACATTTACCAGATCCCAGACATACTACCGAGTGCTTTACGTATGTTCATCTCACTTAATACTCACAGTATGTATTTCAGTTAGGAGTATTAGCTCCAGTTTTCAGTGAAGAAAAAAATGAGGATTGGTTAGCGTAAGTAATTTGCCCAAGTTCATAGAGCTAGTAAATGGCAGAATTGATAGACAAAGTCAGAAAGCCCATGCTTCCAACCAAGCTGTAATCTAGGTGGGAAACTGGAAGCAGTGCAGATTGCAAGTAATTCAAAACAAGATACTGTAGGTGCTGAATTCAGATAATGAGCAAAATAAATGTCCAGAGAAGGAAGAAATCCTCAGGAGCGTCTTTATTATTCACTAAAATAGTATCATAGATTGATTTCTTTTTCATAAAGTGTTACATTGACTGTAAACTGTGATATGTATTTAAACTTCTACCTATCACTCTCCGGCATATTTGATTTTTTTAACAATCATATTATAATATATAATAATAGCTACCACTTTTTCAGTGGCTATTTTTTATCGGGCAGCTTGTTAGGGTCTTTGTTGGTCAAAACGCTTTAGCCTTGACTGAATAGTGACTTATCTTGTTGCTTCTTTTCGTGAGAAAATCGCCAGGGTCTTTTTCATAGATCTGTTTGATCTATGTGTTCTCCGTTGGCCAATTCTTTTTTTTTTTCTCCTAATTTTGGAAGAATGTCCTTCTGCATCTAGGAGATGTTGTCAAGGTATTGATGTAGCGAGTGAAATCGGAGTCGCCGGGGAGACCGTCTGCTCTGTCACTCACACATTCCAGTCTGGCTGCTTCCCCTCCGTCAAGCCTCAGGACCGGTGCTGGGTGTGGCTGTGCAGTCCGCATCTGTGTATTGGTGGAGCCACAGTGCTTGTCCAAGTACTGAATGCTTTCACGCCAGTTATTTAACTGGCGGCTCCCCCCGCCCCCACCAGGTGCCTGCCTATTATCAGAGACACTGAGGCTCCTTTCTCAGAACCCCCCCACTCCCCCCTCAGTTAAAGGCAAAGGTCTGGGGCAGAGGGGGGCCTCCGGGGCTCCGCTCCGGCCCTGGGACCCCCACGCCTTTTCGGATCGGTCAGGCTGATCCCATACTCGTCGTTAAATATTTTGAATATTACCTCGTCAGTAAACTCCATGTTACCCAAATCAGTTTTGGAGGGGCCTTCTTTGAATATATATGTATATTTTTTACTTTGAATCTCACTTCCCCTCATAGGCGTTTCACCTCTTCGGTCCATTTGTCGTATTAAAACGTTCACGTCTGTTGGCTTGTGTGGACTCCGTATTCTCTGTTGTTTTCTCCTGGCTCCTCGCCACTCGTGTCTGATTCGTAGGTTCACCCTCCGCTCCCGGACTCGACATGTTGGCTTTCCTCCACGCGTGGCTTGCCTCCCCTCCAGACTCGTTTTGCCAGGGTCCGCTCTTGCTTTGGGCTGTGACCACCTGATCTCCACTCCCAGCCCACACTCTGCAGATTTTAGTGCAAGTGTTAAAATCTTCAAGTACATCTCTTTTTATAGCCCAGGCAGGTCAGAGCTCTCTTAATATCCTGACCCGATCCTTGGCGGCACCGGCCACGGCTGTAATTGTGCATGTACCTGTGTGAGTCTTTGCTTTCGGTCTATTTTCTCCCATTCGTCCATAAGCTCCCTGAAGTTCAGGGACTGTGCCTATTTTTAATTTTTATTTTGGGGGTTTATCCTTGTATTTTCACGGTGCTACCTGACGCCTATAAAGTGCTCATTAATTTTCTATTAAATGCGTTTTCTTTTCTCTCTTAAAGAAGCTCTCTGAATTATTTTTAGTCAAATACCCACATTGTACTCAGACCTTGCTAATTATGCGGTATCTTTGCCTTTGTGTGTGTATATTTTTGTCCTTGAATGTGAGAAATAGATGACGAGCTTAGTTCTCATTCTGTTTTGTATCACTTGGAATCTCTTCCACATGGAGGGCTCCTATTAACTTCAAAGGAAACTCTGCACATGGAACAGATACACGGGGAAAAAGTGAAAAAAGTAGAGCCCTGATTTTCATTATGGTTAATGGCCTGGATCTTGGTGAGGTTTGGGTGAGTAAGCTCTGAGAATAAACAGCTGACTCTTAGTGAACTCTTCAGAAATAGCAGTGCACGTTGCAGAAACAATGCACAAACAGGCACTTGAGCAAGTTTAGGGATTCAGTGAGAAGGGAAGGAATTCTTCAGGAGTAATTTTGGTAAGCAGGAGGGTACAATGGCCTGCTGAGCCACAGAGGCCTGACAAATGCACTTGTTACGTGAGCCTGGGCTGCCCTTCTGGAAGCGAGTCTCCATGGAAAGAGGTTTCAGTTGCTTTTATGGGGCAGAATGAACGGGAGAGGATGGAGGCACCGAGCACGAGTCCGTGTAGGTTTGGGGGGCCCAGAAACAGAGGAGGAAGGGGGCTCCTCTAGGTCACCCTCCTGAGGTTATTTCATGAAACATTAACTTGGAGTTCAGCTTAAGAAAACTTTTTTTTTAATGTGGCTACAATCCAAACTCATGTCAGTTTTGCTGGGTAAAGGTTAGATTTTATAGAGAAACCAGAAAGCCATTATCTTTTTGGCAGTCGTATCTTCAAATAGAAAGGGGATTTGATAGAGGTCTTCAATGTCATTTCCTTATTTTCAGTCTGTTTTATTGAACATCATTAATATGTTTTCAGCCACTTAGATCAGTTCCTTAGTTAAAATAGTCAGGCTTCTTTCATCATGGTGATTTCCCATGTCATAGTCCAAAATGACGCGTTTTTACGTTGTGCTGCACAGTTATTTCACTCCCGACTCGCTAATCATCTGCGTCGGTCCCCCAGCCTGCTGCGTTCATTAGACATTTCAGGTAATCTCGAGAATTGCCTCTGTTAAGCAAACAATAATAGGATGCCACCTTGCATTTTTAGTAGCATGAATATTATAGGAACAAATGGAAAACACAGGAAGATTGGAGGAAATAAATATAACTTTCTATCTTACCACTGATTTTCAATCGTAGTGAAACATTTGGTGTATATATTTGTCTTTTCTGTGAAAGGTGTAAGCCCGATGATTCACAGACCTGTACCCCTGAGGCAAATAATAATAATAATAATATATTATATATATATTTGTCTTTTTCTGTCCTTACATTAACAAATATAACTGAGATAATTCACATATAAGAATACTGACAGGTACTGATCTAAGTCCTTTGTGTTTATTAACTCAATATCCCACGAAAGCTGTGTCACAGGGATTCCTATTATCTCCTGTTACATGTGAGGAAGTTGAGGCAGAGACTCACCCAGGGCCCCCTGGTTAGCAGGTGCTGGAGACAGTCCCAGACAGTCTAACTCAGAGTCCTGTCTAATATGAGCACTCCTTGGCAATCATATTTTCTCATGTCATGCATTAGGTGTCTTTGCTCTGCTTATTTTTTTTAACCATAAGAAACCTTGAGCATTTATTAAATTTCTAAAACAATAAAGGATAGAAAAACTTCAAATATCATCTTCTCTGTTTTTAATTAGAGTAAGCGCAAAAAATTATTCTTACTATTTTGTAATGTGACTAACCATGGCTGGGTATATTCTGCAGTCATAGAACTGAATGAAGCCATTGGCCTAAATATGGACTGAACCTTGAACATGGACCCTATTCCTTTTTTTTTTTTTTTTTGGTATAGTTGGCACAAAATATTACATTAGTTTTAGGTGTGCAGCTTAGGTGGTTTGACAAGTTTATACCTCAGGCTATGATCACAGGTGTAGCTACCACCTGGCCTGTTACTCTGTCGTTAGAGTATCATCGACTGTGTTCCTGATGCTGTGCCTTTATCCCCATGACTTCTTCGTTCTGTTACTGGAAGCCTCTATCTCCCATTTCCCCTGCACCCATTTGCCCGACCCCCTCGGTGTGATGTGACATCAGCGGGTTATCTGACACTGGACATAATCCATCAGCCAGTTTCCATTTAGGCAATTAGGTTGTTTCCGATTGCTTGCTGTTGGAAAGAATACCGCTAGCCAACATCGCTTTACCTGGTGTGGGTGAAAGGGCTGGGGCTCTGAAATCAGACCCCCGGCGAGATTTTCTTTTATGCAAATACTAAGAGGCTGAATCAAGGTAAGCAAAGTGGCCAACTCGGCCAACTCTCATGATAAATAGATTTTATTTATTTACAAATTTTATTTATGCTTCCTCCTATGAGGAAGGCCTGTTGCCTACAAAGAGGTGCTTGGCAGCGAAACAGGTGCCTGATTGCAATTTCCCCATCTGCCACATAAAGAAAATACTACTTCCCTCAAAGGGTTATTCTGCGGATTAAAAGAAATAATATGCGTAGTACTTTTAGCACAATGCCTGGCTTAGAGTAGTGTTCAGTAAATGTTAGCTATTGTCATTATTCTGGAGTTCCTAGAAATGGGGTCAAATTGTGTCCTTGACTTTGCCTATTTTAGATACTTAATGAAACTCTGTGTTCTGATTTCCTAGAAAGGTAAAACCATGAAAGGAACATCCAAGCATACAAATGTCACTTAGCTGATTCCTTCATTGTGGTGTTTTTAGTCTTGAAAACAAAACCATTCGTCATAATATATGTGATAATTTTATGTCTTAGTTTGATTATTCTTTCAGTTAGCTTAGATGTGCTTCACCTAATTTGCTTATATTCACAGCCTCATTATCCTAGCCACAAGATTAGTTCATCGGATGTGAAAATCAATTTTTTACATTATGTCAGTCCGTGGTAAGACACATCTGGGCACAGTCACAGTGGCCCTCATTTGCGATCGGAGGGGCAGGGTCCTTAGCCCAGTGCCTGGTCCATCGGAGGCGGTCAGTAAATACCAGTCGACTGATTGTATCTTAGGTGAGAAAGATCTCTGAATGGGTTTCCTGAATTAAACTTGTCTTGAAACCACAGGCATGAGCCCCTTCTTTCCTCTCTTAGGCTGTGTGTTCTCTGTGGGCAGGCTAGCTCCCAAGACGAGTGAGGGACAGCACGCGGGAGAGAACGGTCCTGACCACCCCTCCCTATTTGTCCTTCTAGATTTCTAATCTGAGAAGTCACTTCACTCCTCCTGGGGGTGGGGGGGGGGAATGAGTAAACAGCTGGAGTGCTACTCCCTGCCCCCGCACTCTTGGCGGTGTTCTTCAGCTTTCTGCCACCTTCTATTCCGTCGGGTTAAATGGTTAAGCCGTGGGTTCGCCAGGAGCATGGCTGGCTTCCTCTGTGGAAAGATCTCCAGCCCACCGGTCCTGCTCCTTGAAGCCACTCCTCCCAAGCCATCCATCACTCCGTGGGCATCCTCCAAGCACCCCTCATGGACCGAAGGCTCTGAAATGGGTCAAAACAGTACCTCAGTAAAGGTCAATCCAGTCTGTACTTAAGGTCAGATGTTTCCCCCTTATCTTGTTTTCTGTTTCAAATTATGTCCAGTCATATTGTTCCCGCAGCCGATGGAGATTCTGCAATGATCACACGGCATCGATAATACATTCTAATCTACTAAGAGTCAGTAATAAAATATCAACAAGATACACATGTCGTTAATGGAAACATGAACCCCCTCCTATCATGAAGTTGTCAGAAGTTCAAGTCCGCAGATTATATCGCCACAGGAGTTTGTAAAATCTAAGCTACATATAGAACATCAACTTCAAGTCTGCCCTCCCCAATCCTCTCTCAGCTGTAGGCAAGGAAGGTCTTACCTGGTGGAGTTGGGCTCCTTCACCTACACCCCGAGCTGCCTCCGCAAAAGTGGGCTGTTCTTGGTGGGCTTCTGAAGTTGAAACAGTCTATGTCCCTCACTTCAGAAATAAAGCAATGATAGGGCACGGAAGATAATCCCAGCACTGTCTCCAAATGAACCAAATGTATTAAGACAAATAGACTCTTTGATCTTTAAAGCAGTTTATCCCCGGCTACATTTATGTTCCTGTACCCCTTCCTTCCTCCCTCTCTTCCTCCCTTCCATCCATCCTTCCTTCCTTCCTTCCTTCCTTCCTTCCTTCCTTCCTTCCTCCCTCCCTCCCATCCATCTTTCCTTCCTTCCTTCCTTCCTTCCTTCCTTCCTTC
>LNAC01000412.1:486713-531048 GCA_002007465.1 Ailurus styani | reverse complement strand
TTTCTTTCTTTCTTTCTTTCTTTCTCTCTTTATGTTCTTGGTATTTTATTTTGTTTAATTCCAGTAAAATTAAATAGTGTATAGTGCTATATTAGTTTCAGGTGTACAAAATAGCAGTTCAGCACTTCTGTACATTACTCAGTGCTCATCATAAGTATGCTCTTAATCCCCTTCACCTACTGCACCCGTCCCCGCTACCCACCTCCCCTCTTGTATCCACCAGTTTGTTTTCTATAGTTAAGAGACTTTTGTTTTGTTTGTTCTTTGTCTCTCTTTCTTTAGTTTGTCCTTTTGTTTCGTAAATATCACATATGAGTGAAATTGTATGGTATTTGTCTTTCTCTGGCTGACTTAATTTACTTAGCATTTACCCCTCTAGATCCATCCATCATGTTGCAAATGGCAAGATTTCATTCTTTCTTTATGGCCGGGTAATATTTCGTTGTACATACCTACCACATCTTTATCCATTCATCTGTCAGTGGACACTTGGGTTGCTTGCATATCTTGGCTATTGTAAATAATGCTGCTATGAACATAGAGGTGCATATGTCTTTTTGAATTGTTTTTGTATTCTTTGGGTAAATAGCCAGTAGTGCAACTACTACATCATATGGTAATTCTATTTTAAATTTTTGAGGAACGTCCATACAGTTTTCCTTGGTGGTTGCATGAGTTTGCATTCCCACCAACAGTCCACCACATCCTTGCCAACATTTGTTGTTTCTTGAGTTTTTGATTTTAGCCATTCTGACAGGTGTGAGGTGACGTCTTGTTTTTGATTTACATGTTCCTGTTGATGTGTGATGTTGAGCATCTTTTCATGTGTCTGTTGACCATTCGTATGTCTTCTTTAGAGATATGTCTCTTCATGTCTTCTGCCCATTTTAATAGGATTACTTGTGGTTTTTTTGGTATTGAGTTGTATAAGTTCTTTATGTATTTTGAATACTAACTTCTTATCAGGTATATCATTTGCAAATATTTTCTCCCATTCAGTAGGTTGTCTTTTTGTTTTGTTGATTATTTCCTTTGCTGTGCAGAAGCTCTTTATTTTGGCATAGTCCCAACAGTTTATTTTTGCTTTTGTTTCCCTTGCCTTAGGAGACATATCTAGAAAAACGTCGTTATGGCTGATGTCAGAGAAACTACTACCTGTGCTGTCTTCTGGAGATTTTTATGGTTTCATGTTTCACATTTAGGTCTAATCCATTTCGAGTTTATTTTTGTATATGGTGTAAGAAAGTGGTCTGGTTTCATTCTTTTGCATGTAGCTGTTCTGTTTTCCCAACACCATTTGTTGAAGAGACCAATTTTTTTTTGTATTGTGTATTCTTGCCTCCTTTGTCATAGATTAATTGACCGTAAAAGCATGGGCCCTCTTTTCTATTCCAGGTTGAATAGTGTCTGTTTTGTCTGTTTTTGTGCCTGTTCCATATGGTTTTGATCACCACTTCTTGTACTGTTTTGTAGGTGTGGCCATTGACTACAGCAGACATTTAGGGGTATCTGAGAGAGAGAGGGTAGACAGAGGAAACCTTCCTGGTGTTAGTCCTACCAGGCTGTCAAATGTTTTCTTTACTCGTTTGTGAACTATACATTTACTGGGGGGATTCTCTCCCTAAGAAGTTATTTTTGTGACTGAGCACTTACCCACCAAGGGGGAAAGCCACGTAGACATGTGGTCAGAGAGAAGAACGCTGAAACGTTGCTGTCTTCTGCAAGGTTTAGGACGCTGCAGTGGCGGCGACCCTGGTCCCCGGGTCCTGAGTTACCTCCCTCCACTGCACAGCATATTCAAAACCTCCTCATTTTTCCTTTGCCTTTGTCTTTCCCTTCCTGCCTCTTGTTACATAATTTCTTGCTCTAAAAGCCAGGCCTGAGGCTCCTGGGTGGCTCAGGCATTAAGCATCTGCCTTCGGCTCAGGTCGTGATCCCAGGGTCCTGGGATCGAGCCCCGCATCGGGCTCTCTGCTCCACAGGACGCCTGCTTCTCCCTCTCCGAGCCCCCCTGCTTGTGTTCCCTCTCTCGCTGTCTCTTGCTCTGTCAAAAAATAAAATCATTTAAAAAAACAAAAAAATAATAATAAAGAATAAAAGCCTAGGCCTTCCAAGGAGACTTCCTCCTGCCTATGTAATTCATCCAGAGCCAGGATTCGAACTTGGGCTGCAGTGGAGGGTGACCCTTGAGTCTGTAAATAAGGTCAGTTCTCCACGGTTCCCTCTTGGCCCTGGGCCCGGATACAGAAGAGCCTTGCATTTTTCCTGAATGCTTGCCTTCTTCTACCTTATTCCACTGTTTTACCTTGGTTTCATGATTTCTGCCTCCTCCTCAATTCTTTTGTGAAGAAGTACATTAGGAAGCTCATCTAAGCCTTCCTACAGTCCACCTGTGCCTGGACCTGATCCATTCAACCTGCAAGCTCACGAGGGCTCTGTCGTGTATCCTGGCCTCAGCTGCCTCACAGTTTAAATGTAGTAGATCGAATTCTCCCGCCTGAGGCACAGGAGGCTATAGATGGAGAGACTCCTCTCCCTCGAGCTGAATCCTTACCTCAGACACACTTGCTCGGAAAACTCTCTGCCAGCCAAATTCCAGGAGACTGTATTCTGAGGATGCCTGTGCTCACAAAGGTAGGTCTCTCCCAGGCCGCTGAGTGCCTGGCTTGGCCTGTGCCCTTGCTGGCCCCGTGCCGGTCCGCAGCGTTTATCCGTGGAGCCCGCGCAGTGTGTCCGTTACCCTTATAGAAGCAGCTGCTCGTCTCTGGGTAAAGCCTATGTGTAAGCTTTTATAATCTACCAAGATCAAAATATCAAGCGGTTTATGATTTGCAACCTCCATTAGGCTGCAACAGTTAAAAGCCAGCTGCAGAGCTGAGAAGAACTTGCATGGTCTACCATAAGCAAGGCCAAGGTTAAAACGCCCTGCTCACAAATAAAGTTCAAGGCCCAAAGCCTTGGCCACATTAGAACTTTTCCACATGTACTTTTTTTCTCCCCACAATTTTGTTCCTTGTCTGTGTATTAATTTTACGACCCAGTGTGCCGGCCAGATGTTGAGGTCTGAACTCATTCCCAACGTACAGGTTTTGCCATCCCTGTTTCCATGGCATGGAGGGAACCAGCCGATACTCTTTAGAGAAGGCTTGCCACTAAGAGAGGGGGACTGGGCTGCTCTACTCTCCCCATTTCTGGTCTTAGGGTTACTTTCAGAGCTTCTGTGCCTGGCAAAAAGAAGCTTGCGTGAAGTTTTATGGCAATAAATTTTTTAAACTGGTTGGCCTCAAGCCTTGCAAATATGAACATGCCCTTTCAGCTTTGAAGGTCCCTTCTAGTCATGTAATTATGAGCTCGTTTGCTCTTGTTTACTTGGACACTCAAAACAGAATTTGATGTTCAAACACCAAGAGGCTGTCAATGCTTATTCTACCGAATATTGGTGGCTTTTTTTTCCTGGTAATTTTTAATTTGAATGCAAAATTAACATTTTATAGTCTATCTTTCTCTGAAAAGAACTTACAATCAATCCCATTTGTCTCATCATTCTTTTCAAATTTTACTATTTCAATTAGTCTTTGTCTTCTTTTTCTCACGTATTTTCATTTGTCTCATTCTTTTAACGTCCCCTCCGCATTCTTACCTCTTGTATTCTGACCATTTTTCCTGAATGCTTGCCTTTTTCTATCTTATTCTACTGTTTTACCTTGATCTCATGATTTCTCCCTCCTCCTCAATTCTTTTGTGGAAAAGTACATTAGGAATTGTTTTCTCTTCATTCTTATTTTGCACTGATTGTTATTGGGAAAGCAAAAACCCCATTTGTGGCAAACATGCTTCCTTTTTTTTTCCCCTCCCTCCAGAAAGGCCTGGGAGGAGGCCAGAGCTTCTTAAGTATTTTATGATAGCAACTAAACTTGCTGACAGCGTTCGGTACTGAACACACTTCTGTGGGTGCCCATGAAGGGATGTGACTATGTGCATTCACAACCTGCTAGCTGTCACTCTCTTCTTTTTTTCCTCCAAATGAGAAAGTCTGTTGGGATGCAAATGACTGTAATTTCATAGAGCGCAATATCTAATTATTTTTTGTCAATTCCTTGCAGATTTCATTTTAACTGTTATTAGTAACTCATAATTTCCATACAGTGCATTTGAATATATCTGCTGGACTAAACCATGTTTACCAAATATGCTATTTAGCCATAACATTCAGTACTTCTAGACATAGTGCTGTGTCTCTGAGAGATTAATACAGTGGTGCCACTAGGATCAGGCAGTTTACTGCTTCACATCATCCTAAGCCCCCAAAACTCCATTCTTGTCTTCACTTACATACTTTCTGCATTTTTTTAACCTCATGGGTGTCTCCAATCTCTTCTTCTTTTCATTTTCTATTTTTCTATTAGACCCCTTCTCGTCTCATTTCTCTACCTGGCCTAGATGGAATGGATGATCACCTGAATTAATCCCTTGCCCCAAACCTTCAACATCTTTACACCCATGTATTTAGTTTACGGGGGCCTCGAAATTCAGAACCTTGGGTCATTTCCCATTTATCTTCTCTTTTTCTACATCTAGTATGCAGAGCACTGCTGGCAATAATTATTCAGCTATGCCAGTTGTGTCCCTGCAAGCTGTGGCCTTCATTCTCAGATGCCAACCATTTTCTGAAAGAATAATCTTTTTTTTAGAGCATTTTGTTTCGAGTTTACAACAAAATGGAGACAAGGTACAGAGATTTCTCGTATGCCCTCGGCCCCCGCATATGCATACCCTCCCCCTTTACCAACATAAATTATCAGATTTTTTTTTTAACCAAGGATGAAGCTACATTGACACATCATCGCCCAAAGTACATGGGAACCTTAGGATTCACTCTCAGAGTTGTACACTCTATGGGTTTGGGAGAAGGTGTAATGTTCTGTATCGGTCATTTTACTAGCATGCAGATTATTTTTAGCCCTAAAAATCCTATTTGTCTGTGTCTTCATCACTTTCTCGTCCCCCACCCTCACTTCTGACAACCACTGATTTTTTTTTGTCTCCATAGTTTAGCTTTTTGTAGAATATTCTATAGTTGGAATCTTATATGGCTTTTCAGATCAGCTTCTTTTACGTAGCAGTATGCATCTGAGTTTCCTTTATGTCTCTTCATGGCTTGATAGCTCATTTCTTCTTACTGTTGAATAATATTCCACTATCTCAGTGTGCTATGCTGTGTTTATCTACTCATTTACTGAAGGACATCTCAGTTACTTCCACGTTTTGGCGATTATAAATAAAGCTGCTTTAAACATATAGGTGTGTCCATAAGTTCTTAACTCCTTGTGGTGAATACCAAGGAAAACGGTTTCTGGATCACACGGTAAGAATATATCAGTTTCCTAAGAGAGTGCCAAACTGTCTTCCAAAGTGGCGGTACCATTTTGCATTCCCAGCAGCAAATGTATCAGAATTCCTCTTGTTCCACATCCTGCATTCGGTGTTGTCAGTTTTCAGAATTTGGGGCATTTTATTAGGTGTGTAGTGGCATCTCGTTTTAATTTGCATTTCTCTGATGGCATATGATATGGAAGATCTTTTTAATACATTTATTTGCCATCTCTATGAGGCATCTGTTAAAGTCTTTGGCCCATTTTTTAATCAGGTTGTGTGTTTTCTTATTATCAAGTTTGAAGAGTTCTCTGTATATTTTGGGTAACTGTCCTTTATCAGATCTGTCTTTTGCAAATATTTTGTCCCAGTCTGTGGCTTGTCTTCTCGTCCTCTTGATACTGTCTTTTGAAGAACAGAAGGTTTTTTTTTTAAGATTTTATTTATTTATTTGACCCAGAGAGAGAGAGAGATCACAAGTAGGCAGAGAGGCAGGCAGAGAGAGAGGAGAGAGGAGGAAGCAGGCTCTCCACTGAGCAGGGAGCCCGATGCGGGCCTCGATCCCAGGACCCTGGGATCATGACCCGAGCCGAAGGCAGAGGCTTTAACCCACTGAGCCCCCCAGGCGCCCTGAAGAACAGAAGTTTTAAACTTTAATGAAGTCTGGCTTATCAGTTATTTCTTGCATGAGCTGTGTCTTTGGTGCTGTGTCTAGGGAGGTGTCCTTTTACCCAAAGTCTTCTACATTTTTTTTCTCCTGTGTTATCTTCTCTGAGTTCTATAGTGTTGTGTTTTCCCAACCATTTTTCGCTAATTCTTGTTATGTTCCCTCTCTCTTTTCTTTTTTAAGATATTATTTATTTATTTGAGAGATGGAGAGAGTATAAGGAGAGGCTGAGGGGGAGGGAGAGAGAATCCAAAGCAGACTCCGCACCGAGCATGGAGCCCAGCACGGGCTCAACTATGATCCATCTCGAGATCATGACCTGAGCCCAAACCAAGAGTTGGATGCTTAACTGACTGAGCCACCCAGGTGCCCCCCTTCAACGACTGATTGTCCCAGTGCTCTCAGTGAGCCTTCTTTCCAACTTCTCAGCCTCGCCCTCCTGCAGATCATTCAGTCTCTGCTCTGATGAAGTTGGATAGGTGAAATAGAACCTTCCTAAATTTTCTACCCTTTTCCTCACAAAGGACCTACATCTGTGCTTAACTCTCCCAACCTCCCCAGGTTCAAGGACAGTCCCGTTCTGTACTCTTTATCCTTCATTCCTATCTTCTTTATCCTTCTATCATTTTTCTTCTATCAACCATCTCTTACTTTGTACTGTTATTTCTCCTCAAATAACAAATATGCTCAATTTTTTTCTATACTAAAAAAAAAAAATCCCAAAACAACAACATCAAAACAGCAACGACACCATCACCTCCTTCGGTCCTGTGTCTATGCTGACTTTTAACTGCCTTTTACCTTCCTATGGCTACAGCTCTTTTCTTTTCTTTTTTTTTTCTTTAAAGATTTTATTTATTTATTTGACAGAGAGTGACAGAGAGAGAGATCACAGTAGGCAGAGAGGCAGGCAGACAGAGAGGAGGAAGCAGGCTCTCTGCCGAGCAGGGAGCCCGATGCAGGGCTCGATCCCATGACCTGAGCCAAAGGCAGAGGGTTTAACCCACTGAGCCACCCAGGCACCCTGGCTAGAGCTCTTTTCAATTATCATCTCCATGTTTTACTTCCCATTCACCTTTCAACCCAGTGAACTCTGACTGCGCCCGTCCTCACACTGCAGCTGGCACAGCCAATGCCGTTACGACGTCTGCAGTGCACTTTCCACATCCCTGTCTGTGTTGAATTTGACTCTCCCAAGCACACTGTCCTTAAAATTCACCTTGCCTTCGGCTTCCATGACCTCATTGCTGTTATTTCTCTGACATTCCTTTTCATGCTCTTTTCTGGCCACTTCCTAAATGTCTGTATTTCCCTGGATTCCACTGTGAGCCACAGCTATTTCACTCAGAGTTTTAACTGACACACACACACACACACACGACTTTCAAGTCTTCATCTCTAGTCCTAACATTGCCATTTTGCTTCAGAGGTCAGGTCACTTCTATGTGTATTTCCCATAGGTACCTCAAATTCAACGTGGCCTTGGCTGAATTCATTATCAACTCCCCTACCTTCCAAGGCTTGGTTCATCTTGTCTTCTATTCCTTCCGAGGTGGTAGCCCAAGAATTTCAGAATCATTCTAGAAGAGCACAGTGTCCAGTAAAAATATAATGTAAACCACATACGTAATTTAAAATGATCTGACAGCCACATTAGGAAAAATGAAATAGTGAAATCATTACTAAAAATTGATTTTAGTTTAACCCAATATTCAACATAATATTACTATGATAAATCTACAAACATTTAATGAAGTATTTTGTATTTTTTTGGTACTTTTAAAAAAAATTAAGATATAATGTATTATTTGCCCCAGGGGCACAGGTCTGTGACTCATCAGGCTTACACCTTTCACAGCAGTCACCACAGTACAAACCCTCCCCAATGTCCATAACCCATCCACCCTATCCCTACCCTCCCACCCCCAGGTAACCCTCAGTTTGTTTTGTGAGATTAAGTCTCTTATGGTTTGTCTCCTTCCCCATCCCATCTCGTTTCATTTTTTCCCTCCCTACCCCCCACGACCCTCCACCCTTCCCCTCAAGTTCCTCATATCAGAGAGATCATAGGATAATTGTCTTTCTCTGATTGACTTATTTCGCTCAGCATAATACCCTCTAGTTCCATCCATGTCATTGCAAACGGTAAGATTTCGGTTTTTGGTCTGTTTTTTTTTTTTTANCTTATTTCGCTCAGCATAATACCCTTTAGTTCCATCCATGTCATTGCAAACGGCAAGATTTCGGTTTTTGGTTTTGTTTTTTTTTTTTTTAAAGATTTATTTATTTGACAGAGAGAAGAGAGCAAAAGTAGGCAGAGCAGGAGGCAGAGGGAAAGAGAGAAGCAGGCTCTCTGCTGAGCAGGTTGCCTGATGCGGGACTTGATCCCAGGACCCTGGGCTGAGCTGAAAGCAGCCGTTTAACTGAGCCACCCAGGCGCCCCAAGATTTCGTTTCTTTTGATGGCTGCATACTATTCCATTGTATATATATACCACCTCTTCTTTATCCATTCATCTGTTGATGGACATCTACGTTCTTTCCATAGTTTGGCTATTGTGGACATTGCTGCTATAAACATTTGGGTGCCTGTGCCCCTGAGGATCACTACCTTTGTATCTTTAGGGTAAATACCCAGTAGTGCGATTGCTGGGTCATAGGGTAGCTCTATTTTCAACTTTCTGAGGAACCTCCATACTGTTCTCCAGAGTGGCTGCACCAGCTTGCATTCCCACCAACAGTGTAGGAGGGTTCCCCTTTCTCCGCAACCTCGCCAACATCTGTCGTTTCCTGACTTGTTGATTTTAGCCATTCTGACTGGTGTGAGGTGGTATCTCACTGTGGTTTTGATTTTTATTTCCCGGATGCCGAGTGACGTTGAGCACTTTCTCATGTATCTGTTGGCCATTTGGATGTCTTCTTTGCCGAAATGGCTGTTCACGTCTTCTGAAAAATATAGAACGAATTTGCACGTCATCCTTGCTCAGGGGCCATGCTAATCTTCTCTGTATCAATCCAATTTTAGCATCGGTGCTGCCAAAGCGAGCATGGTACTAACTTTTCAAAATCCAGGTTGCATCTTACACTTGCCAAACACCTGAACTGGAACTTTTCAGTAGGGCCCAGTGACCACGTGTGGCTTGCGGCTCCCGTACAGTGCAGTTCTCAGATCTTTACCTCCAGTAAGCTCTCTCTTACCCAGTCATTGGTTCTCTTGATTTCGTCTCCCAGATATTTCTCCAGTAAGTGTTTATTTTCATCCTTACTATATCATGGCGTTCGTTCGCACCCCATTTCTCATTTGACTTATTGTAGTAGCTTGTATGGTCTAGTTTCTCTGCTGTACAGAGTGTGTAAAATCCACTAGAATAAAGGAGGATATAGTAGAACGTCCTTATATGTATTTTTATCTAGAAAATAAAACAATTCAGGTTTATTAATGTTTAATATACATATTGATGCCAACATCCTTGCTCTGAGAAGTCAATAGTAAAATGTAAATATAAGACATAAAATATATTTTCCCAACAAAATAAAAAAATATTATTTATCTTATCTTCATGCAGACTTCAAAAATTCTCTATTTCTATATAATGTGCATAATTTATTAACACAGCAGTCATATATAATTTAAAAATAAAATTACATATGTACTTGAAATTTATTTTAGTACTGCCGGGAGGGTGAGGTCACTAAGATTTGGGGTCTCACGGGCCCAGATCCACTCTTTTATCCCACCCGCCTGCCCAACCTCAACTTCTTCATCCCCACCTCATGTTTTCCGTACTTAGTGCCTCCTTCATATTTTGCTTTTGTTTCTTCTTCTTCATGTAGATAAACAAATACTTAAACAAACTACATCTTGACCTGACTAATTCTGTTTATCTTCTGGGCTCTTCTGAGCCTATGACAACTTCCTGAATTATGTCAAGTGCTCCTTGCCTGACATACATTTCTTATTACACTATTAGACTGAAATTATACTTTTATTGATCTGCATTCCCCACTAAAATATAAGATTCATGAAGGCAAAGATTATGGCATCATCATGCTTTTTTCATCTTGACACATGATAGATGTGTCACATGATAGATAGGTTCTTTAGAAATGTTCATTGAGCTACATTAATGGCTCTCCTTGTCAGAGCCAGACTGTTCTACCAGTGAATGAAATAGTGATTTGCTCATTGCACTTTATGGAATATCTGGGGGACTTCCCTTATCTCCAAAGATACAGGATAAAATAATAAGTATACTTTCATTTTAGTACTGTGATTAGTATGCTATTTGCAAGAAAATCATAGGGTCGATAACAGTGTTAGCATGAAATGAATTGTCCACCTGCTTCTTACTAGAAGTCAGATGAGATTACTTGCTCTAGCACAGTGAAATTTTGTTTGTATGTGTACATGCAGTGGCCACCGAGCTTCAGTATGGATGATAATCACCATGGACACATGTTTAAATACAGATTTCTGGGTTTCACATGTACATATTCTGATTCATTTGATCTGGTGATGGCCCCAGAATCTGTATTTTTAGAACACATCACAGTGATTATAATATAGCTGAGAGAAACCATACTCGGAGAAGCATTGTTTCCTTCTTTCTTAAGTAGAGAGGAAGAGGAAGGAGTGATTTTGAACAACTAAGAGAACTGCCTTAGTCGGGGAGAGTGAGGTTCTGTATGGAGGTCCACAGAAGGTGCAGAGCATTATAAAGGAGCATGGACACCTGGGAAAAGTTGAAACAGGGAAGCAAGGGTGGCAGGAACTGAAGATGTAGAGAGAATCTTGGAGATCAGCAAGACAGCTTTCGCTTCATTCACAATTTTCCCTAGGATTGACTTTTCTTCTAAAGCAGGAAAGCTTACTATCCATGTTTTTTAAAAATCTAATTATTCGGGTATTTCATCTTCATTTAGGAACTGACATTCAGTAGTCATTCAATAATATTTTTGGATAATTCTGGATCTCTAGCGTATTCAACACTTTAGGTTTAGGATGATTTTTAGTATTCAGAGAAGTATCATATGTATTCCATACAATCTTTCATTTTGGGTTTTATGACAACAAAAATTATCTGGCATGGGGAGGTGGTAGACTATGCCACATGGAAAAATCGAATTTAACTTTGCAACTATGAGAGAAAAATAGATTTTCACTTAAATGCCATTTATGAATAATTTCTATCAAAGCTGTAATCTGAGTTATTAATGTTTTAAAATTTAAAAGCAGTTTAAACGTTTTCATGAAGATGCTATGTATTTTTTAGCATGACAAATAACAACCAGAAGTAGATGGATAAATCTAGACCATTAAGAAGCTCCAGACTTTTAATTTTCACTCATTGTTTCAGCTTTCTCCCTCATCCAGTTTTATTCTGAGCTGTGAGCTGTTAAAAAGGAACTTAATTAGTTGACTTGAGTCTCTTCTTTTCACCATTTGGTGGCCAGTCTCTGGTGGAAATAATAGCGAGATGCAAACCCGGCAAATCAAATGGCCCAGTGGACTGGAAGCAGAAGAGGCCGTGGGCATGGAGAGTTTATTATTGTTCGTCCAATCAACTGAATATGTTTTCATTGTAGTTGCGATGCCATAAATAGTCTCAGCACAAGCCTACTAGTCTGCCTCGGTTAATTCCTGTCTATTTCAGTTGTTTTGCTTCCACCATCCGTCTAAGTGTCCAGCTTTAACTTTGTTCATTTGATGAGAGAGATTTCCCTCTGGTGATCTGGACTTTGGGAAGATAAATTTTCTTGAATAGCTTCATAGCAGTTGGGCTTTGGGGAAACAGTATTCTACTTATTGCGATTTATATCTTGTTTTTTAACTTTGCTTTGGTACAAGACCTGTGCTCTCCATTGGCTCACGTTAAACTAAGCATCTCTGCCGATCTGTGCTCTCTTGTAGGTGATTCGCAAGGGCTGGTTAACCATCAGCAACATCGGCATCATGAAAGGAGGCTCTAAGGGGTACTGGTTCGTCCTTACTGCTGAAAGCTTGTCCTGGTACAAAGATGACGAGGTAAGTCACAGAGGATGATAGAGTTTTCTTACTTAAGTGTTTCTTATTTCAAATTAATTCATATTATTGTGATATACAATTTCAAGACATGAGCCATTCTCTTTCAGTAAGACTTAGCTTGTGGGGTTTGTTTAAAGGAGCGTTGTTTTTTTTCTCATAGATTTTTAATTTTATGATATCCCCTCATATTTCTCTTATTTCTTTTGTATAGTCGCATGTTTCTTAACCTGAAGAAATGGAGTTAGGACTCAGTTATTGGAAATTTCCTTCTTTGTAATAATGGCGAGATACCGATAGAGGGAAAGCAGTTTTCATTAAATCATGTGTTGAAAAGAACCAAGGATATAGAGCATCTTAAGAATGAAATTAATAGCACTGATGCGAAGTTAATAAAGAATTTTGGGACTGTTGCTGTGATGTCTGTCTCAAATGGCAGGCTTTTGAAAATGTCCAAGTCACATAGTCTTCAAGCGAGTCCTAGGTAATTGTTTATATGAATGTTGTTTTTTGAAAATTTGATAGCTATGTAAAAGCAAGAATTATGATAATTATGCTGTTCTGGTTCATGTTAGATGTTAATAACTTTGGCCCTATGACTTACTACTCCTTTAAATCTGATCGCCAAGAAAGCGCAAGGAATTGTATCAGTCCTTTGGAGCCGTTAGAGTGCTATAAAATGATACTGCTAAATTTGGAAATCAAGAATGAAATTAACTATGTTTTGGAAATTTTAGTAGCCCTGGTCTGACCTGAGCAGTTCTTGGTGCTTATAACGTGGTCTACAAACATTAGATAAGAGTACTGCATGATCTCAAAGGTATTTACAGGTGAGATTGTCTCAGTTTTATTTGGCTCTAAAGGGCATGATTTTCAGAGTTATGAATCCTTCCAACCTTGGCTTGATTATTATTTTTTTTTGAAAGCACCACAAGTTGCCTTTGTCGGTTGTTGGAGTTAAAGTTTCATGTCTTCTATGGATCTTTCTGTTTCCCAAGTGCTTTGTGCACAAGTGTGTTAATTAGATGACCAGTTGATGACCACTAAGCTTTCTTCAGTAAGAGAAATAAAATCTTATAGAAATGCGCAAAGAAGATTTCAGTACAAATGCTTTTGAAAAATTTTTATGTCCTATATTGCACTGAGTTCTGTCCAACGTGGACGTGGTTGTCGTGAGAGTCTGAGGATTAGCAATGGTTTCTTTCCTGTGCTGGCTGCTTAGAAATCCCTGTGGTTGTGGGGAAGGTCCAGTGTTTAAACACCACAGTTTCAGGGGCTCTGAGATGCCTCCCTAGACAGAAAATCAGTAAGTAGAGTACCTTCTTTTGTGTTCATTTGCCTTAAGAGATCTTCTCGTAGATATATGTTGATTCCAAGGATTTAGAGGATCATTTATGTATATTTAAATACATACTGGTTTGGGGGCCTTTATCAGTTATTCTAGGGAAAGCAAAAGATTTTGTTGGAGATTCATGATAATAATAGCTAGTGTTTTATATAGATTGATTAACTCATTCAATCCACATTGGAACCCTAAGGATAAGTGCCATTACGATCCCCGTTTTTCAGAGAAGTAAACCAAACAAAAATCCCAACTTTTTGAAAGGTCATTTCTACAGGACTCAGGTTCCCTTATTGCAGACTACATGGTGTTTGTCAGATAACTAAATTCCCAAGGTCACCTAGCTAGTTGGTAGCAAAGCAGAAATTCAGACTCAGGCTATCTGGCTCCAGAGCTTATGTCTTGGACCACAAATGTAGGCAAGAATCCCAGAGATGCTAGAGTTGTCCAAGGCAGCCTCATCCTACCAGGAATTTATTAAGACAAGTTCCAGGCATTTTGTCATTACCTTTTCCTGGATATTAGTATCAGGGGCTTTGAAGACAATAGGGTTAGCTGCTGATGTTGGAATATGGCTTCGGGGTTCTCTTGTCAGGCTGTGTGGGCCCTGAAAGAAGGCCACTGGAAGCCACATGATGCCCCCTGTAGGAAGGAAGAAGCTTTGAGAGCTTGGGGTAAGCTTATGATCACTGGTCATCCCTTCCTCTCCCTATAAACTCAGGATAACTTTTTACAAAGTCTCTGCTGTGAAAGTACCCTCATGAGCACTTGACTACAATAAATAGAAAATAAACGTGTGCAGATATAATATTAACTGAGTGCTGGAGACCATTTTATTGAAGTCTATGTGTCGAGGGTGTTTGGGCATGGGGGGTTATTTAGGAATGACCCCTGAAATATGATGGAGTGATTTAGAAGTTTAAGAGAGGATTGTTTGCTTAGTTTAGACCATTTCAAGAAAAAAAAATGACAAAGTTGTTGTTCTGTGGAACTAACAAAGAGACTAATAAGATAATATCAGATATCAAGTGCTCTGAAGAAAATAAAATAGGGTGGTGACCTTGAAAGTAATGGGGGAAGAATCTTTCGATCGGGCATTTGGGAGGAAGAAACATCAGAGCAGAGGCTGGAATGATGAGCTGTGTAGATTTTGTTGAGGGACGCTCCGGGCTGAACCAGAAGTGTACCCCTCCCCCACCCGGGGTGGGAGCCGGCAGGGCTCCTGGGGCTGAAATGTAAGAGCATGGGGGAGAGAGGTGGGGAATAAAATCAGGTACCAGTGGGTGGGGCCTTATCAGGCTCCGGCCAATCATTTGGATTTTATTTCAAGGATAACTGAACACCATTGGCTTGTTCCAACAGGATGGAACACGACTGGATTTATATTCTAGAAAGATCACTCTGGCTGCTGGGTGGGGCAGGACGTGTGGGAAGGAATGGGTGTGTGGAAGGAGGGGCGTGGCAAGACTGGAAGAAGGGAGACCCCCTGGGAGGCTGTAGCAATGGTCCAGACGAGAGAAGATGGTGACTTGTCCTGGGTGGCTTGAGAGGAGCGCTTCCGTTCAGGGGAGCAAACTGATGGGCCACGTACAGCCACTGCAGCCATTAGCTACTGTTCCTCGCTAGAACTCCGCTCCAGAAACAAGATGGGAAGCTTTCAAAATGTTAACGCCTGACTCACAAGTGACCCCTCTCTTCACGTGTTTGTCCCTGGGGCAGAGCCTTCTTCCCCTGGAGCCATGCTCCTTCCTTCCCACCTCATCATTCCTTGGCCGCCACGGTCCTCCTCTCCTCCGCTCTGTTTGTCTTGCCGGAGTTTGCTGCCCCAGCAGACCACCTGTGAGCTTGCTGTCCAGGTACGGAACAGTACTGTTCCTTGCTTTCTGCTCGTATTCGGCAAATAGTTACTAGTGTCGGCTGGGATCAGAGGCCGGAAGGGAGGACATGGGGAACAGAGGTCAAGAAGAAACATCAGAAGGTAGGGCTTGGAAGTAGTGATGAGCCTCTGGCCGCTTGAATTTGTACCCTAAACTCCCATCCTTTAGCAGCAGTGTTTTACATGCTACTGAGATTCCATAAAGGTCTTACTGCTATAGTTCAAGTACATGTGGCCTGAACATGCCTCTGTGGGTAACCTCAAAACCCCCCAATTTAGAATATTCCTTTGTGAAAATAAGCCTCCCTTCTAACTCAACGTTTGGAGGCAATTTGTTGCTGAATGAAGTGCTTGTTCTTTGTTCCCACGGTATCTAATACACACATCAGCATCTACATACTTGGAAATCCTATTATGGGATAATTTATCCCAGCCAAGCAAATGTGATACCATAAATATCATTTAGTTAGTTATATTTTCATTCATTTGTTCAATGACAAATTTATATTCAAATTTTCATAGAGGATTATCCTATTTTTTTCTGTGTTCTGCCATCTTCCTGCTTTCTTATGTAATTAGGTTGGTATGTTTTCTATTTATTTATTATCTATGTTTTCTATTTATTATCTATTTCTATATTATATCTAACTGGATGTTGAATAAATAGCATATCATATGAATAGATATGATTTTATGTAACTTATTAAGTCTGTAATAAATATAAATGACTTATGAAACATTTGAAATTGAAGAACAGTGGCTTGAACTGTTTTTCCAGGATTACGTTAATTGAACAAAAGACCCTGTAGACCACATGCTTGGTACAGTGGAAGTGGTGAGGTATGGAGGACGTGAATCTGCTCTGACCGATGCCAGTGTTGAAACAAGTCTGTCTTCTCTGGGCCTCACTCCCTGTCTTCTCCTTGTTGAATGGGGACCTTTGCTGACCAGACCCCTCCAGGAGATATTCTAGGACTCTAAGAAATCATATATAAAAAAGTGCTCTTAGAAACTTTTAGGTGTCGTATTTATATACTCATGGTTGCCCTTACAAGTGTGCCCTCCCACTGAAAAGCCATTCTTTGATGCACATGTCTTCTAATTTCCAGTTTTTTGTCATTTCGTATTGTGAGATCCAATATAGGGTATCTGGGTGGTTTTTGTTTGGTTCTGTTTTTTTAAGTAGAGAATGGTAAGGTTCAGATTCTAAGAGGAAACTCAGATCCCATTTATTCAGTGAGACTTGCCGTGCTGCTTCCCCCTCCACCTCTCGGCTCTCTTACCACATCAGCCAAGAATTGGGAGGTGACCATCCAAAAACGTGATTTCCTGTCGAAGCTGGCAGAAGCAGTAGCGTGAGCACACTGTGTAATAATTTTAAGCTAGAGTTGGCGTGACTGTACTGGTAAGTCGCCGGCATTTTCCCTGCCTTCTGCTTATTCTGCCCAGATCTGTGTAGCCTACCCTTGAATTTTAGATGGATGCGTGAACACCCTCCAGCATCTGTGGACTGCACTTTTGGAACCATTACTCTAAATTACGATAATCGTATCTGTAATGTTACTGACAGATGAGCTTAATTTAAGAGAGGTTTCCACCTGTGTCTCAGACAGTGTTTTTTTCCTACATGTTATCTTCAAAGAGTCTTTATAATACAAAGTGGTTATAGCAGACATAATTAATCTATTTACCTGACTGTATGTTATCCTCTAACATTACTTTTAAGATTGGGGCTTTTTGTAACACAAGAAGAAATAAACTGTCTTCTTACAGGGTTAGAGAGTTTATAACTAATCACCGAGGGGATTTGCCCAGACGTGGCCGACCTTCTAGATCGTGCTGTAGTACCCAGACTCGGAAATTCCCCATATGAGTGGCCCTGAGCTCTTTTCTGGGGGTTTGATAGGCCTTTTCCTCATTTCATTCTGCCAGTGTGTGTACCCCAAGTCAAGGAGGGTCTGCTTATGGGGGTGAGGACAGAGTTTGGACATGCAGGCTTGTGTGTCCCCCTATATTCCCTTATATTTGGGATGGATGATCGTATAGATCCTTTGATTTCTATCAAAATGATAACATAAGGATATTTTCCGTACTTTACTAAGAATCTGGGGAAGCAATACAGCGATCGTACCCTCGGTACAGTTGTTTTATCCAGTGGACACCCCGCTTGGTTGGGTATGTCAGTAGCGGCTCTGGTCGCGTGCTGGCCCAGCCCAAGGGTAATATGTCAGCCTCTCTCTTTCTCTTTCCCCTCCTGTTTCTTCCCTCAGTGCTCTGAATCTGGATTGCACCAAACTCAAGGTGCTTCTCATTCAATTGTCTACATCCATTCAGCTCTTCTCAGCATCTAGTCCAGCCTTTGCTGCAGCCTCAGCTTTGTGTACTCAGACTAGTCAAAATGCTAAACCAAACCAACGGGCTTCCGGTTAGCAAGATGCTCCCTAGGTTGACAGTGACTGTGGTTGTAAATAGGATTTCACTGGTCATTCTACCTGCTTACAGTCACGAAGGCCAGCTTTCTACCGGAATGATAATCCTGGTGATGACCGTTGTCATCATAAAAGTTAACATTTATTGAGTATTTATAGTTTCCCAGGCATTGAGCTAAGTATTTTATTTACATTCCCCATTTTAGAGATGAAGACTGAGACTCAGAGAAGAATTTAGCCAGCTGCTCAATGTTGGCGCTGTGCTCTTAATTGCCTGAACGTTTCCCAGCGAGTATTTTCTGAACAACTCTTACGTAGTAGACACTATCCTAGTCACTAAGGATAAAATGGTTAGCAAGGAATTCATGGTACCTGCTCTCATGAAGGATATTTGCCGATAAAGAAACCATACAAACAAGCAGGAAAACCTATCAGATGCAGATTACAAGCTATAAAAAGAATAAATCCAGGGATGTGTTTGACTTAGCATCTGGGATGAGGGTCCCAGCCTGAGGGGAACATTGAATTGGGTAGTCAGGTTTATGTTAATGTCTTGAGGCAAGACTAAGCCTCATGAGTTGAAGAAACCGAATTAAGGTGAAAGAGAACAAAGAGAGAAAAAAACTCTATAAAGATGAAGGATTTTGACCTTAAGAATGATGAGAAGCCATGGAAGTTTTTAAGCTAGAAAGCCACATAATAAGATCTGAATTTTTCACAGATCCTTTGGTCGCCTTGTAAAGAATGGATTGAAGGAGCACAGAAGTGAGGTGGGGGTTGTTAGGAAGGTATATGGCTGTGGACTCTGTACAAGGTAATGATCACTTGGGCTGGGTGGGTTGATGGAAATAGATAGAAGTGGATGGATTTAAGAGATTATTTCAGGTGGTGGAAATTGACAACTCATTGCAGTAATATGTGTACACTGAGTGCTCCTGCTAAATTGTAAGCCTTTTGAGACCGGGAGCCATCGACTTATTCATTGTTCTATCACCACAAGTGAACATGGCACTTGCAGGTGTAAATACTGGTTGAGTAAAGATGTGATTGAACAAGTAAAAAAAAATAAATGCAACCTAATAATTCATGATGTCCTGTTACCTCAGGTCCCTACACCAAATTATTTCACTACAGGGTAAACTTACAGTTTGAGGTAGATTGTCTTAAAATTTTCTTAATTTTCATTATTGAAGGTTAATGGTTTTTTATTTTTTTCTTCCCTGACTGTATAGCTTCTTGCACTGAAGATCATTTAAGCAGAAAATAAATGTCCCAATGTTATTTTAACACACTGTAAATATATTTTGTACAAGTCTTAGGACTTAGAAAAGGGCCAGGTGTAGAATTAAAATAGAAACTATCATTTCGGGCGCCTGGGTGGCTCAGTGGGTTAAAGCCTCTGCTTTCGGCTCAGGTCATGATCTCAGGGTCCTGGGATCGAGGCCCGCATCGGGCTCTCTGCTCAGCAGGGAGCCTGCTTCCCCCTCTCTCTCTGCCTGCCTCTCTGCCTCCTTGTGATCTCTCTCCCTCTGTGAAATAAATAAATAAAATCTTTAAAAAAAAAAAATAAATAAAAAAAGAAACTATCATTTCAAAAAGAACTTGGGGCTTCTATAGTTTTATATTAATACTTTAAATCAGATCTGGGAGAAAAGGATGGCTTTTATTTAAAATATGTATAAAATATGAATTTTAGAAGAATAGGATATTCTGATAAAGGGAGAAAAAAGCCTTTTTTTTAATGTCTGTGAGAAATGTGTGAATGATCATTAAAAATCTCTGCAGGGGATTTCTAGTTTATGTATAATGGTAGCATACAGCCAATATTTATTCTGTTTATGTCATCCAACGTGAAGATCAGAATCATTACAGAATAGTCACAGGAGAGAAGCATAATTTAACAGAACTGCTCCAGTGAAAATATACTAACCTTAGACTATTGAAGAAAATCCGAAGTCTGCATTGAAAGAAGGACATTCTTTGGACTCTTAAAAAATTACAGGCCTCATTTTTGGGGGTTGAAGTATTTGGATAGCTTGATAAGATGATATAATTACCTTATAGGGATATTTACTTAGTATTCTTTTTAATTATGTAGCTGTAATAGACGACACATGTGACATAAGTCATAGAAAACAAAATGGCAACTATCTCCCCGAATGTCCAAAGCTGTGAGACAAGAAGTCCTAGCCATCTTCAGCTCTTTCCAGTTTCACTTATCCTTACAAGAGTCTGCCTGTTTCCTGCTGGGTCCCCACGCTCCCTGTGACGAGGCGCTTAGGATTGACCCCGTGAACACTATTTACACTCCTTGTGGAGTTGTTTTAGTCAGCCAAAACTTAGATAGTTTTTGCCAAACAAAGAAGTCCCAATAAATATTGAACTTTAAAATGTTTATGTTACTTAAAATTCTTCATGATTGTGGTTGTGTTTTATCACATACGTAAGATATGTTATGCTTTTTAACGTAGGATTATTTCATACAAGCGTTTCCACGTTCTGGTGTTATCCAAAGACTTACAACTTTGACAAACATATACAGCAACCCATAATGGCAAATACTATTTCACATTTACGAAAAATACTCAATAGGCCCAATCGCACTCTCCTAATGTATTTTTTGGTCCCACTCAAAAGTTTATTCTGGAAAAACAATATTACTCTTTACCAGAAGAGTGAAATTTTAAAATGTGCTTCATTTAATGAACTTAAATGCATACAATATTCTCCCAGGCAAATTTTTTGAGAGCTAAGTGAAAAAATGTAAAACCAAAATGCTAACCTTACGTTTTATGGGAATATTATTTGAAATGTTATCCTGGAGTGGCTCACTTCAGGATGACTCCGCTGGCCTCCTAGCTTTCTCTTTGGAGTTTGCTGGACTCGAATAGTCTTCTTTATGTTCTGACCTGCTGTTGTGTCCTCCAGGGAGGTCTCGGCCTGTCCTGGGACTGCCTTGCAGGGTCCAGTGCAGCGATCCAGATGCGGACTCCTGTTGGCATTTGCTGCGAGCTGTATAAAACATTTAAAATTGGGCGGTGATATGTAAATATTTTGTGAGACATTTTTGTGTCATCTTCCTGTTTATATTTTATGTTTTGTGAACAATTGTTTAGGACTCTTTTTGTTAGTCATGGGACTTTCATTTAAGGTAAAAACCTTCACTGTGTTTTGCAGAAGTATATTTTTGCAGAGGCCATATTTCCTAAGGCCAGATTGTTAAATGCAAGAATTTAGCCTTAATTATATTTTTACTTCGTGGTTGTGCCCAATCACTCTTTTCTTTTTTCTTTTTTTTGAAGAAACTGTAGCGTCAGGTCTAGTAAAATAGCACAAAATCCTGGAAATTTTTAACCTCATGGGATTTTTTAGCCTTAAGACTAAATCTTTCATTTTAAAAATGAAATATCTGAATGAAAATAGTTTTTTTAGTCCAAACTCTATATTTGAAATATTTAATTAAGTTTTGAAGAAATCAGAACATTTTAGGTAGTCTTGTGCCACATTTTTGAAGTTTCAACCACAATCTCAGGAAAATGAAATTAATTTTAAATACTGAAGTTAAAACATTTTAGTGAACCAAATCAAAGTTGACAGTTTTCTAATTTTATCTCTCTCACCTTTTTTTTAAAAGATTTTATTTATTTATTTGACACAGAGAGAGAGATCACAAGTAGGCAGAGAAGCAGGCAGAGAGAGAGGAGGAAGCAGGCTCCCCGCTGTGCAGAGAGCCCGATGTGGGACTTGATCCCAGGACCCTAAGATCATGACCTGAGCCGAAGGCAGAGGCTTTAACCCACTGAGCCACCCAGGCGCCCTCTCACCTTTTTACCCATCAGTGTGTAAGCATTCACATACACTAGCTAGCTCTGATCATTTCACAGTTCACAGTGTATAAACTGAAGTTTTGACATGTCCTCAAGAGATATGGTAAAATATACATTGTGTTACCATTGATCCCTTTCCTTGCTCTTTTTGAAAATAATCAAATTGCCTGAACATTTCAGGAGTTTCAAAGTTTACAGTGAGTGGGAGCATGTATTCCAAGTGAACGCGTTGGCCTGGTAATTTCACCTTTCCAACCGTAGTGTAATCTTTCTTAATTAAACAATGACACAGTAATAAATCTTTGTGTATCTTGACACTTGGGAATATCGAAGCTTCGACCTCAATTTTCTGTGTATCAGCAGAGGAGAAGCAACTATTTTAATCCATATGAACATCATGTTTGAAATCCTCTTTTCACTATGTTTCACCCAGACCCAAACTGGTAGAGTTTATTAACTCAAAATACATAATCCCCTGGAACATTATCTCTTGCCTCGTTTCCTTGTCTCCCTCTCTCTTAAAAAATCATGACCCAGAAAACTAAACTTAGTTTTGGTAGTAGAATTATCAGAATCACTTATTCTGCGTCAAGCATCAGACTGAAGTTCTATTGTTTTGTCGTATCGATTATGGGGTGCTGCAAAGCTGTGTACAATAAATGTCAAGGGTAGTAATTTACTGACAACGATTAGGAAAAGAGAACTATCGCAAGCACAGGAACATTTTCAGAAATGGGTTTTATTATTTTTCATCGGCACCACTCACTTTACTTTGGGTGGGTTTCAATATTCGAATCAAAATATAATAATAAAAGAATACATACGAATTAAGTATTAAACCAACAGATCCGACCCCCAGGCCCCCGCGCCCCTCATTTTGGCTGTAGCTCTTGGTGTAGATGCTATGGTGTGAGGGCTGTTTTCTTTCAATGGCTGGTTGTCATTCAGGCTGGGTTGTCATGTGACTGCCTGTCTGTGCCTGCTGTACAGGTGAGCGGATGTTCTGCACAGCAAGTGTAGACAGGCAGACACATGACAACTCCGTCCAGCCAGGCCCTTGGTTCCTTCGGGTTTCCTTTGCTCATGGGCAGATACAATCAGTCTGTTTTCCACATTTGGTGATTTTTGGAGGGTGAGGGGAAAGGGAGAAAAACACACAATAGAATTAAACATTAAAACATTATGAACTAAAACAAGTGAGACTTTTGACTTTATTCAGAAAGTACACTTTTACATTTGTTCCAAATGTGCTAACATGGATAATGGACGTAACAGAAAACTCACATAAAAATTTTAAGGAAAAAAAAACAAAACAGAAAAAAAAAAAGATTAAACACAAGGTTTATTCTCAAATCCAATTTGTATTATTATTACTGGCCCCACATGCAGTCAGAGTTCAGAGTAATTGAACCAGATGTTTTTCCTCTTCAGAAAAACTCTGCATATTTTAATACTGAAGTTAAAGATAAAGACTGTGTTTATACATGTTTCTGGTAGTAGATAAGTACCACAGCCTTGCCCATGAAAAAGAAACTTGTCATTTACATGGAAACGGCAGCCATTTTCAAAATAATTAATGAGCCTAATGTCTTTGGCAATTCATCCAGCCAACTTTGGTATCCGATGCTTTGATAGTGGCATTTTACAAGGGGATGTATTTTTTGCCAATACTTCATAAAACGGCGAGAACTTAAATTTCTCATATTCCTTTTAATGCAAAGTTTTTAATTATGGATGTGAAAACCAAATAGGAAGCAGTTGTGAGCTTACGTGCTCCTCCTCTTAATTAACTACAGCGCCCTGCCATGAATCAAAAGGGTATAAACTAAAAAGTCATTGCCCACAGGGATGGTCAGAATGTGTTTTGGACATGGGTAGTACAGTACAGTCACAGAATAGTATCTTAAACACAGGAAAGGAAACTTCATTTCATATCCCAAAAGTAAAACCAAACCCCTTGGAAAATTTTCTTGTAATTTATATAAGAAAGAGTTAATGGTGCTAAATACACAGATAGAAAATGTAATTCTGCTGGCTCAAGGATAATCCTACTGGCGATTTTAATACAAATGATCAATTCACATCCGTAGAGGTATTTACTAAATTCCCGTGCCCTTTACAAAACAAAATATTTAGATAGTCAAAATTCCAGTAAGTGGGATTTCTCCAAAAACAAAACAAAACCTTATTGTCCAAGGAGTGTGCAGTTTGGGACTTTTTCCAAAGAATTTTGAAGAAAACACATAGTTTGTTATTTCCCTTTAATTATAAAATTCTGAGAAAATAGCAAATAGAAATTTTATGGAGAGGAAAATGTTTTTAAAGACTGAAAAAGTTGCAGTTTTCTACACATCTGAACTTTTATGCATTGATTAGATACGGTACAGTTTTAACAAAGAGCTGATAAGAGCAATTTTCCATTTATTTGATTTCAAGAAAATAAGTGTCTGATTCTGTTTCTGGTCATCATTCTGAGTAGAGAACTTTTTTTTTTCCTGACAGAATCAAAAACGTCAGTAAACTTGGCTGCTATTTAGGTAATTACGAGGTCAGAGTATGCAAAAACAAATACCTTATGAAACTGTTTTGTTATTGTTGCTGCATTCAGTGTAACAAAATATTTAGAGTGATTCACTTACAAAGAGTATATAGGTGGAAATTAAAAATTACTGTAATTCTGTATAGCTTTCCCTCTCTCTCCCATAAATAATTTGATCCAGTTAACTCTGCTCAATTAAAGGATGCATGCAACCTGAAAAAATAGAAAGAAATATTTGTGAGTTTATATGTTATCTTTTAATATGAAACAGTTCTGTTAAATCAAGATAATCCAAAAATATTTGAGCCTGAAAAGCCATAACCTTTTTTGGGGGGGAAAAAATCTTGCTGAAAAATGACTATTCATAAGACTTCTGGAAAATTTATGTTTCTAATGGCTTTTTAAACTACAATTATAGTAAGTATGTGGTATATACATACTTCATAGTTGTGTTGAACCTGCCCTTAATCTTGTTAAGAAGACAGAAGGCTGAAAGAACATTCAGAAAGACTCTTTTTCCATCTCCCAACTGGAGTGAGTATCAGTTCATTATCGCTTAAAATACTAGCTAAAATATAAAAGAGCTATTTATATTATTATCATACCATGTAATTTTTAATATGGTTATTACACCTCATTTTCTTTTGTCTTTTATTTATTATCTTAAGGAAAAAAATGCAAGGAAAGAATTATCTTCTAAATCCTTTACAGCAAAATTAAACTAAAGCAACTTCAGGAAACTGGCTGTCACGATAGGTCAAGAAATTCAAAATGAAGATTTAGTTATTTTCCTTTATTTACTTCATTTTCTCTGTTTATTAAAACTGATAAAGCTTTTAATAAGAGCCTTTCAAACCCTTTCAAAACTTTACATAGTTGGTAGCACATTAAAGGTGAAAAGATAGAAGAAACAAAGAAAGTTTCTGTCTTCACTAAAGACATTCCTGTCTCCTTTCGGGTTAGAGCCTGACCTTCTAGTTATTTTAAGCTGGGATTTCTGCGTGCTGGTCGCTTAGTTATTATTTGGACATTATTGTGATGGCTGAGATATTCTCCTTAGAAAAGAGGAAAATGGGTTGTTTTTAAAGAATAGAACTCCTGTTTGAGTAATTGAAAGCTTTGGCTTCTCTTTAGTAAGGATGGATGCTTGGTGGATGGGTGAACTTTTTCACATTATCAAGTCGTGTTTTCCTTTTATTTCCTTAAAAAAAAAAAAAAGGAAAAATTCCCTCATTAGAAGTTTTATGCCTCAGCTTTTTCCCACGGTGTGAAAAACTTGGGTGGTCTGTAAGGGGAGAGGTGGGGGCAGACAGTATATTTTGGTCTTTTAAAAACATAAACACCATTATCTGGCCCGAAAGACAGAAAAGCCAAGCAGGAAGCACGTTAACCTATTGACTAACTGCAAGAAAGTGACCAGTGTGAAATTTTGTCCCATTGTAAACAATGTGATTTCTTGGATTTTGAGATCCGTGGCTTGAAAAAGGGACTGAGGTTTGAAAAAGGTTTTTTATTGATCCCTGTCCAGTTAAGAATTGATGGTGTTGAAGCTGAGGCCCTGCATTTCCTTTCTCTTGGATGCCAGAAAAAAGTTTTCCTTTTAAACCAGCACCTAGCCTAACTTACCAGTCACCCGCGCGCTCAAATGAAAAATAACTACTGAGCTTCTGTGAGATGCAGTTTGGAGAGGCCCTGCACACCTTTTTCTCTTTCTGACAATGTGCAATATTTATTTTTAATACTTACCATCATATCCAGGGGTAGTTTGAGTTGAAGATGTCACTGCTGGTTAGTTTCCTCTGGAATAGATCCCATGACCTCTAAAATATTTGTATATCTCCTTATAAAGTAATATCAACATAAAGTTAAACATTGCTCTAATTGCCCTGGAAAGAGAGAAGGTTATTTTACGATATATGTGCATACATGCTGGTGTTTGGACCAGCCTGTGAATGGCCATCCTGTCCTGCCTTTAGTCTGCAGGGGTTTATAAAGTGAGCTTTTACTTCTGATCCTGAATTTAGCTCATGCAATTTAAAAATAAATACGATTCCTTTTCATTTCTTAAAAGTTTGCATCCAAAATGGGCTGTCGGGAGTCCCCCGAGCACTTGCAGGCACCCCTGGGCTAACCCCGTACAAATTAATCCTTAAGGTTCCTACTCCTGTACTTATGCCAAGGACACCACCGGGTCCCCTCTATCTCCAGACTAAAACTCATCCCGAGGGAGAAAATTGGTGGGCGAGCAGTGATGGTTAGTTCCTTAGAGTCAAAAAGGCCATTTAATGTGAAGAAAGACATTTAAATAAAATATACATGAAATGAAAGCAGGTTTTGAAATTCTGTCATTTATAGAGAGTTTAAAAAAATTTTCGGAAAACCTTAAACATTGCCAAAGTCCGTTATGGCTGTCTTTCTTCTTTAGTGAGTGCATCAATTGGTCAAAATGTATTTCTTGAGAAAATAAGCTTCTGTAATTACCTAATAGTTTCTTTTTTCAGTTTCCTTGTGTAAAAGGAACTATGGGTTTTTAAATATCTCTTGTTCTATTAAAAATAATTAATATGCAAGCCTCCAGGTCACAATAGAAAAAAAAAAGGATGGCTTTATTATATTATCTAAGTGGAGAAGATAAATAATTTATCCTTGCTTTTTATATTTTAACTAAAAACTATGAATAAAGAGATAACTTATATGTTCTTTATACCAGTTTGGGGAGGACCCAAAAGGGTAATTTAAAAAGTAAATCGTTTTCACGAAAGATACCTTGGGGAACCTTTTGTAATAAAATGTTTCGCAAAAGAGAACTTGTGACAAGTTTTAAGTCGTTACAAAATGTACAGTTTAGAAAAGAATTTGTTCAGGAACCCCTGTAATTTTAAAGAATTTAAAGGGGGACAAAAGAGACCACATTCATGTTTTCATAAAAGCCTACAGAACAGATGTTTTCATCATATAGAATAGTTTGGGGGTAGATATAAATAGGGGCTGAGGGAATTAGGGGTGAGGCAGTGACATTTTTCCAGAACTTTCTTTAAGAGGCCCACCTTTAAAGTTCAGCACGGATCGCACCGCGACCCAGGCTTTCTCTATCACTCTCCCTATTGGGATTTCATTCAGCTTGAGGGTTTTCCTCCCACCTTCTCCCCCGCCCGTTCACCTCCAGGACAGCTGGAGACTGACCAAAGAAGACTTTGCCTTCGTTTACAAATTCCTTTTTTATCAGTGGGTTTCTAGACAAAGTACCTTATCATTTTAAATGCTCGGAGAAACAGAAGCATTGTAAGATACAGGCGTGAGGTCTCAGCTGACCAGCAATGATTAACCACTTCGGGGTTTAAAGAAAACGAAGCTGTAACACAGAGATATATGTTGGGGTACCTGCAGACAGAGGTCCCTTCTATTCTCCGACTCCATCAGTTGCTGACTCACTAAGTTCTGGGTTGGCGCCCTTTTCTGGGTCAGTCCCATCTGCACTGTCTGGTGGGCAAAACTTGGCAGCCTCTTCTTTTATTGTTAGATGCTACTATTCCTGGTATTTATATTATGTGAGTAAATTTTCAAAAAAAGCACTATTTGGATAGGATTTTAAAAATAACAGGTAGTCTTGACTTCGAAGTAAAACGGATTCAGTCCCGGGATGTTAAAATTTCTCCTATAGCCCTTACTCAGATAAGTTCTTAGGTCCTTGGAGTATTAATTTCAGCAATTCAAAACTAGCCTCGTTCCCTTCCTCTTTAGTGTTTGGAGTGTTTTCATGTTTCATTTGGAAGTGGGGAAAACTTTAAACCTAAGAGAACCCTTGGCTTCTACATCGCCAGAGATCAAACAGCACACGACACACCGCTCTCTGCCCCATATTGTCACTCTTTCGAAAGCCAGCGCGTCGCTCCCCATCCCACACGGCCGTCTGTCTGTCTCGCACGTGAACGCAAACCATTGGCTCCCCACCTCGACTCTCCTGGGCACAGAGCAGGTGAGCAGTCAAGAAGGCCTTACCCCCAGGTCTTCTTCCGAGCAGTCCTGTCTCAGCCGTGTCCCCGAGGGCTTCTGGTCCCTAGTGTGCAAAACCTGTGAAGAGAAACACTGGATATGAGATTTGGAAAAGCAGACAGAAGTCTTCTCCTCGGAAACAGCCACTCCGGTCCCCAGCCGTCCATCGCGTCGCTCTGCCTTGCCCAGTCTAACCAATGTGCAGACTACTGTACAACGGCATTGTCCTGAACAGGTAGTCTGAACACTGGGGCGACGGAGCAGGATCTCCAGAAGCTTCCATCTATGTACTTAAAATCCTCTCCCGGTCCTTGGGAAAAGCCTCCCTTCCTGGCCCGGGGGTTGCCGTCGGCTTTCCCCTCTGGATTCTGCCGCACTGACTGAGACACACTCTAGGGCTGTGATTTCCAGTCTTGACGTGGCACATTTGCTGCAGACTGGGGAACTGGCAATGAATTTAGGACCAGGAAAAGGGGGAGGGCTGGGCTGGAGAGTCCATATATGGGATGATGTCACCCTGGGGAGGTTTGGGTATGCGCTGTGCCGCTGGAGAGACCGCTAGGATCGCCTGCTCTCAGACATGGCTCTGTGCATAAAATGGTACCAGATGTTTTAGTGTAATGTTAAGCAGTCATTTCATCTTCAGGCCAGATTTTTTTCCTCAACTGGGCAGGAAGTGGGCCTCAGTATGGAAAAGCTGTAAAAAAAAAAAAAAGGGTCGGGATGTACAGTTCTGCTGTGGCCGGCTGAAAGTGAGTTCGTGTGCGAGTACAGATTCGCTGGCCAAGCCAGGCCAGAGGAGTAGTGNAATAAAAAAAAAAAAAAAAAAAAAGGTAAACAGAAAGTTGAACACTGGAAGTCAGGGCTCATTTGCAAACTTTTTTGAGCTTTCCTGGGGTACTTTATTTTCTGGTATTTCACTCATCAAAAAGGGCAGATCAGTTCATTCTCTCTCTCTCTCTCTCTCTCTCTCTCTCTCTCTCTCTCTCTCTCTCTGTCTCTCTCTCCCTTCCTCCCTCCCTCCCTCCCTCCTCCTCCTCGTCTGTTGGATCTGTCAGCGGCTCACAGGCTGCTCTAGACTTGAACAGTAATTATAGCAACTTCCTGAAAGTGAAGCCCCCATGAAAAGTCTGCAGAAATGTTCTTTGTCATGGCCTCTCCATGAGTAATTAGTTCCACATGTGGCCTCCTCGTTTCCCTCCGCGATTTTGGCCGCCTCTCTGAACGCCGTGCTATGGCTTGACCTAAAGAAACGTCCAAGTTTTCGTTTTAAGCCTCCACCACGAAATCACGACTTCAGTCTCCTAGCAGATTGCCCCTGGTAGATCCCTGCTCTTAGGCACAGCATTCTTTTTCACTGGTAATTCTGGATTCTGTGTGAATACTTTTGTTTTATTTTAAAGCTATTCCACTGCTTAGTTTTTATCTCCAGTTCACTAAACCTGTTGAAATTTGCCAAGTACCACTTGACCAAAGGTTGTAACATACCAGCCCACTGACATCTCCTTTTCTTTTCCTGTTGTTGCTGTTTTCAATTATATATACTGTTGCATATTCTGAGTATGTAGCCCTGTGACTGTCCCTCCATAGAATTCTGATTAAAGTCCGAGTTACCTCAAACAAGAGCTTGATGAATTGCCCTTCCAGAGATCAAAATGTGAGAAAATTCCTAGGTAGCTTCCAAATATAATACGAGTAGCCAAACTATGAAATTTAGTAATCTTTAAAGAATTACAACTAAAGCAATTCAATTCTGCCGGCCTTATGCAATACTTTTTAGAAGCAGAAAAATCTACCTCTTTTAAATATATTGGGTTGAGGAATTCAGAAAGCTTCAAGTGAGAGCTGTCTCAAAGCCTTCACTTATCGTGAAATGTCTTCTCTTGAATTAACATATGCCACTAATGGAATCTAAAGTTTTGACAAGCCCCGCTCACCTTGGTAGGAAGATTAAATACGACACAGATGGATTATCCAGTAATTTAGGATGGAACAAAGAGATTAGCATCCGTCATTCACAGAGGGATTGAAACCGTCAATGGAAATCAGAGGGATTACTTCTATCACTGTATTTCCGCTTCCATACTTCCGTCTGTAGGGCCTCTCCCATGATACTTGAGCCCAGTATGTCCTAACTCCCTTCCCCTACCCTGTCACTGCTTGGATGATACCTGGAATAGACAAGTGTGACTACATACAATCTAATAGTCTGACTACATGTGAATACCAACTCTGTCCTTTCTCAGTGTCTATGCATTTATTCACAAATCACCATAGAGGAGCCACGAGCGAGTGGGACAATAGACAGGAATCCAGCGTTCCAGGTGTGGCCTCGTTTCGGCCACAAATAGCGAAAGCTTTTCCTCTGCCCTCTTCTATGCGTATCGAAGAGACATGCCTTGGCAATTTTGGATAAGGCATACGGAAGGTGGTTCTCATCAAAGTGCTCCATGATTTCATCTTAGTTCATACATCTCTCTATAGTTTCTCAAACATAGGAGAGAACTTTTCTCAAAAAGGGACTTTTATGATGTTTTCTTTAAGGAGCTCAAATTCATAATTATCTTTACTGTTTTTGAAGCCGTTTAATTGAGCTTCTACAGAATACAACTATACAGGTTTTGTTCTTAGCATCTGTGCTCGTCTCGTTGGGCTTCCAGTGGACTAAAATACTTTAGAGTTTTCTTTCCTTCATGTTGTTCAACGAATATTTCTTATTGCCTCCTCACGTACTGGTCACAATGCTAGGGCCTGGGCATCTGAAGATTGAGAAGAGATGATTCCTGCCCTCAAAGGGCTCACACTTACTTATACTGTTAAGAATGCTAATCTGTGATAAAATTCAATCTTACAGAATCTTCCATGCCTCTGTGGAAAGTCCTTGGTGTTTGATTGTAAATGGCCCGAGGACCTTTTCTGTGTCTGCGAAGTTATCAGTTAAACACCTGACATGTGACGGGCTCTAGAAAGCACAGTTATGTGCCAACGAAGACTGGCCTTTGAGAATTGATGTATTTAAGCTTTTTGCTTAAATAAATTGGTTATTTCAAAACATATTGACCGAAGTGATGGTTTGAATCAGTGGATGGTTTGGGGTGACTATAAAATTCGCTCTGTTTTAAAATGTCATGGAAAGAAAACACTGTTTCAGTTGGTTATCATTCCCAAGCTTGGCACATTTTTATGACTTTAGAAATTCTCAAATTGAAACTGGGACCAAGTCTTGTTTCTTTGTACCGATGAAGGAACAGGGTTACTAGTATTTACAACAGAGTATTTTGCGACACCCAGATATGGTGTCACAGGTGGTATTCATACTCTCTGCTGCAGATAGTATTTATATAGCTTTAATTTTTTTGTTACAAAATTAGTGCGTTATTAAAGTTCAAACAATAGAAAGTACGTAAAGAAAAAAGTTAATCATCTTCCCTTCAGACCTCCGAACCCTTTCTGCTCTCCCAAATTAGTGGTAACAGTTTTGTGTGATTCTTTTTACCGTCTTCTCAGTGGCTATTCATGGCTTCTTTACAGAGTACAAAATCTTTCCACATACAAGGTATCATTTTCTTACAATAATCTTATGGGGCGATATCATCATTCCCACTTTATCGATGATGAAATTGAAGCTCCAAGTTAAGCCTATTGCTTCGTGGAATCACAGTAAGTGACAGAACTCGGGCTTTTTCTAAGTCAGACACCTGTACCCTGGAGCATGTTGTCAGCTCAGAGACAGTTTCCTCCCCTACAGCTTCTATTTCCTGTTATTCATTTGCTAACTATCTGCTGTCTTCTTAGTTTTATACTGAAATGTTACCAAGTATTTCACGTATTTGGATTTTTCCCCAAATAGAATATAAGCTAACTGAAGGCAGGGATGATATCTTTATACTTTAATTGACCTGTGGTAGGCCATTTAGTATTCGGTTGAAGAATGAATAAAAGCTACATAGTACGCCTACAGTTTCTGATCAAGCCTTTTTCATGACAGTAATTCAAGAATTAAAACTATCTTATTTTTTAATCTCAACTGGGAGACGTGGATATAGGTGCACTCCAGTTGTGGATCAGACTGCGCTATTCTTTTAGAAATAAATGTGAACATTTGGGCCAGCCATATTTCCTTGCTTATTTTTGGCCTTGTAATCTTCTGGAAGCATCCGGTGTAGCTATCGGTCACATAATCTGGTGTGAAAAGCAGGATCTCACCAAGTTGTGGCGTTTCCTTTCTTGTTGTTTTCTCCTTCCCAGTTTGTATTCGAGATAAAAATCTGGTTGACTCCAGTTCATTGCAAATTAGGAAAGATAGCCCCACTTTGTTTGGCTTTATGTTGTGTGGATTAGCACTTGTTTTGTTTTGTTTTTTAATTGGAAGCTATGTAATGCCCTAATTGCCAGCATTTCCTATTTTGGGAGGGCCCAGAAGGACTAGGAGATTTGTCGCAGCAAAAGCTTTCCCCCTTTCTCTCCTTCTCTGACTTCAAATGGCCGCCTCAGACTTCTGCAGTGAGACACAACGTCAGAGGCTATAAAATGGAGGAGAAATAGTCCAGAAGAGCCCACAGAGTTTCCTTCAGCAACTGAAAAAGAAGTTAAAATAGAACAGCTATAAATCATACGTTTAATGCAACCGATTTTGATTTTTACAGTCTTCGAAAAGCTTGCGAAAGGCAAAGACTGTGAGAGAGTTGATTTTAAAACGTACATTCACTAATGCATGTTTTGTTTTGCCTGTCTGTAGACTCTCCATGGCTGAGTCTGTTTATTTAGAAATCAGCCACTACCCAAAAGCAGTATATATTTTATGGACATTCTTTCCTCAACTCAACTGAGAAAGATAACGTTACGACTTGGAGTTTCGCTAACCACTGTCGTGCACAGCAGCCATTTCTGTATGTCAGTAACATAATACATCCGGCAGACAAACCTTAAAAACTCTGACTCTATTGGAAACCAGTCGCACGAAGGTAAATATATGATTTATGACTCCAGTAAAATCTCAAGCACTGTCTTGAAATCTTTAGGGGAAGGCAAGATAAAGGGGTAGGAGAATTGGTGCTGGCCTCTCCGGGCAGATTTTAAGTGAGAGCATACTAGGAATGCAGTCTGCTGCCTGCTTCAACCCCCAAAAGCTGACGAGCATCATCTGAATGCTATGTGCTGTGAGCTCCCATTGAATTCCACGTAACAGTCGGACTTTGAAATGAGCACTGGCTCACTTGGACAAGAGCAATATGGTGTCCTCGGGTCACTGACAATTTTAGAATATTGCCTCCTGATGTCTTTTGGCATCACCAATATTTTATTTCCTTAGTATGACTCAGAAAGGAGCATGCATGATATCAAAAAGAAAGAAAAAAGTCTCTGTGTGCATCACATGAAGACTCAGAAAGCACTTTTTTCCCCAGGGTTGTAGAAAGTGTCCTTGCTGTGGCTGGGGGCTTGAGTGAAGCATTTTGGCTTCGAGGCTGTCTGGGTGTGACAGGAAGCTTCTGCTTTACCCAAAATACCTGCAGTTACGCAGTAGGTCATTTTAGAAGCTCTGAGTCTGTAAGCGGTGATAGGCATCCTTGCGCCATACATGATATCTTTATTTTAGGATTTATAATCTTCTGGTATATTCAAAAGGGGAAATACAAATTATATGAATTTGTAAAAGGGTTCGATACCACATACATCTGTTCACTTGAGTATATTGTAATATATAATTAATTCTCTTAATTCTGTTCAGACTCCAGAGAATTTATTCAAGGGACATATGAGACCATATTAAAATACTTCTATTCATGCCACCATGGGAATTTGCTTTACTTTCACAGGAAAAAAAAAAAAAAAGAAAGAAAAAGCACTTGGTGTATCAATTAGTTCATGTTGAAAGTTTATTTACGTGTTGCCGGTGAGTTTTAATTGTATATGTTTATAAACACTTACATTATTTGCATATTAATCAACCAAAAATGGCTTCAATTCTCCAAACAGAAGCAGATCATGTAACTTCACTGACCTTCAGGACTGTAGTGCAAAAGCTGTAGAGAAAAGAAAGAGTACAGTTTTCCATTTAGAGGTTTGTTTTGTTTCCTGAGTCCTTTTCTTTTTGAGCACTTATTTTATACCAGGCCCCCCGTGCTAGTTTGGTTCACATGTGATGTGATGTAATCCAGCAACCCCGAAGGTAGGATTTCCCCACGGCTGCAGATGAAGAAGTGGAGGCTCCAGGGTGCGGGTTCTAGAGCGAGCGATATGGGTGTGTGTTTGAATCCCGGCCTCACGACTTGCTGTGTGACCTTGGCAATTATTGAACAGTTCTGAGCTCCAGTTCCCTTATCTTTAAGATAGGTTTTCTTTGAGGACCAGAAAGGCTCACAACGCGTGATGAGAGCTGGGAACAGCTTTGGCCTGGCCCAGACGTGGGCCTCACTCACGTAGGTTGGGTGCTGCTCCGAGGGCCCAGCACACCCCACCTTGCTTTAGTCACCCCCGATTCAGAGCTGGGTACCAGGACTCCAAAGCCCAAGCAACAGCAAGTACTGTTCAGGAACAAACTGTGTTATTTTCCTCACGATGTTTATAATCTCACTAGGTAAATAAACCATGTATGTGTAAAACGAGTAAAAAATAGAAGAAAATACTTGATTCTGAAAGAAGGACAACAGGATTGTTTTGAAAACACGGCAGGGGTGGCTGGTTCCTTAAGATAACCTTTTGGAGAATCTTTTTGAAAAGCCCGCAATGACCTTACTCTCTTTTGAGTTTATCCACTTTTATTATGGTTTTGTGTGTATATATTAAAACACATCTGTGTACATAAATGTGTGTGGGGGTGTGGTACGTGTGTGTGTGTGTATTTTTTAAACTAAACCAGATCTTTATATGAGAATTACCAACATCAAAATCAAATTCTTTCCCCTTTCTAAAGTAACCTATTTTTTTAAAGTCTAGAGTGTGTTCAATGTTTTTTGTAATCGTAGACATTAGTTTTAGTGTGTGCACGTATCAGTCATTTAAAAAAATATTGTGCCTGTCAGAGCTTTACAGGAACAATTGAAAGTTAACAAGTGTAAATTAGATAGGAAATATGTTCATAGTTTTGCAAATGCAACATTTTAAGGGGACCAGTTTCTACAGAGGGGGAGTTATTGCTGCTTGCGTCTAAAACCTGCGCACACGCTTTGGGTACGGTTGGTTCAGTTTTGTTAGGGAACACTTTACCCCCAACCTCTGCTTTGTAACAGAACGTTGTCCTCTGGTACAATTCACTTCCTTTCCATTTCACCTTAGTTTTTTCAAGAAAAGAACTGGTCTTGGATTTCATTGGCCGGAGTGGATAATGATTGCTTTCGAAATCCTGGCTTGTTTTGCTGGGGAACTAGTAGAATTTTAAATAGAGTTTTCTTCAAGTGATCTGGACCCCCTGGAAATGTTTGGGGTGGCCCCAGGTGCTACCTGGCCCCGGGTACCTGTCAACTGCTAGAAACAACACTGAGAATTCAGCTTGCATTTTCAGGGCCCAGTGAAATTATATTACTGAAAAGAACCAAAAGAACTTAAAGGTTTTTTTTTTCCTCCTTCTTCATGTTTTCTGAACAGAGAATATAGGAACCATAATAAATGGCCTAAGATGAACCTTTTGACTTTTGTAGAATTACCTTTGTCAATAGTGAAGTCAGGTTGAGTATTTTTTCATGATTCTAGACCATGGTATTTTCAGTACCATGTTTCAGTTGGTTAATTTTTGGAAAGTTTAGTCCCTCATTTTTTTTTCTTTCTTTAATCTTTAACAAAATATAAGAAGGCTAGTGGGAGGAGATTTGCCAGTAAATTTTGTTCTGTTTTCTGAATCAACCTTAATTTTAGTTCCATCTTTGCATTTAGATCATAAAGTAATCAGTGTTGGTCACGCAGTAATGCAAGTACTGGTTAGGTTGGATCCAATTTGTTAATGTCGAGTCTCACTTTATTACTGTTTAATTTGATTTTGTTTAGATCGTATGTTGTATGTTCAGACTCATATATATGAAGATTCGCTTTTGCTGCATTCCTCTACTGGATCGTTTTCAGTGTATTTCTCTGTGTCTTATGTATATGCAGGATTTCCTGAGTATATAAAATTCTCCGCTTAAAACTACCATTCCCGCAGTACGTGGTACATATCTCTTTCACATTCAATAAAGGAGAGTTTCAGTGAATTTTTCTGTTGGGAACTGGAAAGGCCATGCTGAAAGCCATTTTAACTACCAGTGTATACTGTGACCATGAGGTGGACGTTCTGAATTAACATTCCCAGTGAAAACACTAAAGCCAAGTTGCTCAGTGCCTGCGGCAGAAGATGTTTGGTGATTTAATGTTTGTACAGATTTAATTAATTCTATTTGATTTCAACATTTCATCTTTCTTGAAGAAATTCCACTTCTTTGAAGTTAAACTTTTTAAAAAAGTTCTTGTTTTAGGGGTGCCTGGGTGGCTCAGTTGGTTAAGTGTTTGACTCTTGGTCTCAGCTCAGGGCTGCATCTCAGGTTTTTGAGTTCAAGCCCCGCGTTGGGCTCCATGCTGGGCATGGAGCCTACTTAAAAAAAAAAATAAAGTTTTGTTTTAATTCCGGTTAGTTAACATACAGTGTTATATTAGCCTCAGGTGTCCAATGTAGTGAGATGTAAGAGAAGCAGCACCAGAATTGACTGGTTTAGTTCAGTCCCATTTTCTAATTTGTCAGACGAGAGGTGGTTGGGAGGAGGCCATTGGGAGGTAGCCTGAATTAAATGATACGGATAAAAAGATTGGGATACTTTTGCCAGCATTCTGCACTACTTCATAGGGCAACAGTTTGGAGAGTTGTCATGGCAGTGCCTTGGGGCAGGTGTTTGTAGCAGAAATGTTTCTCCCCTTGGTGACTTTGTGGTGGCCTGAATGTTTAAAGAGAAGAAAAGCAGAGAATCAATTCAACTACTTGTGTCAAAAGGCTCTGACATGTGTTGACGTCCCTCCATCTGGCGTGTGTTAATACACCTCCACCAGGTGACCTAAAGACATTCAGTAAAAGGGGCTTGTTGCTCATTTTTATTCGTTCCTCCTCTTCCTCTCTTCTACTTGTCCTTCTTCCCTCTTCACCCCTCTCTCCATCACTGTGAGATTTTCTATTGTTTTCTCCTCTTTTCTCCAGTCCCTACTCTTCCTGTTTTTTTTTTCTTCAGAACAAGGGATTGAAATTGAGGAATCAGTGAAAATATGTACTCAACTATTTAAAAAGATTTCTGATTTTTTTCTCTTCACATTTTCAGTCAGATGAATTTAACCCGATATGTGCATTGCTTAAGAACAAGTAACTCCTAAACCAAATTACATTCCTTTGATTCTTCCTTGTGGCCTTTAAAATAATTCTCTCATGAACCAGAAACTTTTGATTTAACACAAAACCAAACAGTCAATGTCTTTGGAAGAAAGGAGAGAGAATGTTAGAGTTTTAGATCAATCACACTGTTTTACTTTAAATCAGCTTTCTCATGGCGCCAGAGAATACTGTGTCCCAGATAGTCTCAGATAACTGTATAGACTTCATTGTCCATTTCATTCACTCATCCGTTTGTTGTTTGTGCTCTGCTGACTCTTCTCAAAGAGTCTGAGGAGTTTGGCTGTTCACACTGGATCATAACCTCCTGGAGGGCAGGGGCTGTGCCCACAGCTCCTTGACGCTGCGCAGTGGCTTCTCACCGAGACGTGGCTCCGTAAATACATGGGGACCAATCTGAGAACACCCTGCATGAGAAGAGTCAGAAAAAGGGGAGTCCTTCTTAAGGAAGAATCAAGACCACGAAAAATCTCCTTTCTAGTTTATGTACGTGACATTTTTATTTACCTTTACAAAGACTTAAAATATAAACTGCAATTAGAATGCTGTAATACGTAGCCCATTTGTAGTGCATTTGAGAGTTTCTTAGAATATGCCACAAATGCAACAGATGCCATCTTACTTAAAAATCACAAGGAGGAATTTTTTACATGAATTTCTGCTGGGAAACCAGTGCCAGGAGAAATGTGGAAACCACACGAAATTCACTACATAAAGAAATCTGGTTTCCATTTCTGCGCTGCATTTTGTGCTTAGCAGGAAGAAGATAAACAAGCTGTTTAAAACTGAAGTGAATGGCAAAGGGATTAAATTTTAAAAATCCCATATCGTAAATGTATTTTGGAATTTGTGAAATTTAATCCCATCACTTTGGATCCTTTAAGACGGGAGAGAATGTGTTGAGTCTTCTAGTTTTTATATCTCTGTGGAATGGATGAGTAATTTTGCTTCCTGTTGATGAGTGGTAATACAGCCATAGCATTTGCTTCAGTTGAAATTAAAACGAAAGTCACATTCTGGTCTTTAGGGGCAGACATTATTTTCAGAGTGAGAAAAGGGAAGGAAGCAGGAAAACTCTCTTTTGGGGGGTTGGTTTTAGAACATTCCTTCTAGGGAAAGGAGAATTTTACTCTAATGTTTTAAGTTGACTATTTTTAAAACTGTATGAAAAGGTATACGAATGGGTAGATTGAAGGGGAAGAGCTGGAACTTTTTATTTTCAGAGAAATATTCTGAAGGTTTCTTTTTCAGTTTTCTCTTTAGTGGTTCTTACACAATTTAAATATGTTATCAAGTTCGTATTTAAGGAGGAATAGACCTGATTAAGATAAAATGGATTCTGAATAACAGAACATTGGCATTTAAAACATAAAGACCGATTATTCAAATTGTGATTTCCCTTTGATAAACATAACCAGATTGTGTACGCCCATGTTTAGGAGTAACAGGCATGCATTTCTAAATTCAGTAGGCCCTGGGCTTTGAAAAAGCCTGTGAGATTAAGAAGATTATAAAATTAAGTTCATCATCTACCCCAGTGGATGTTTCCTTCCACAGCTTAATTCCTACTTTGTGGTAGAAAAGGGAGGTGGAGTTATTTAGGGTTTATTTTAATTACTTATATTTCACATGGTGGTTCTGTTTGTTTGTTTGTTGCTGTTGTTTTACTATTTTAGCTTCCAATCTGAAAACTTTTACCTGTCTTCTCTTAATCACTAGTACAGAATTTGTCTAAGCCCGCATTCCTCGCCAAGGGGCCTTTTGTCTGAGAAAGTGCCATTTCTCAGATCAGGTATAAAAATAAACTTCTAGTCACTCCATGCATTTGTTCTCTCCTTCACTCATTCATTCCATAAACATTTGTCAGACTCCTGCCATGTTTCAGATACTGTGCCAGAGACAGAAACAAATAACACAGAATTCGCGCCTTCAAGGAGTTTGTTTGGGATGACTTAAAGGGCAAAAGCAACTGTTGAGAAGAAAGAACGATGTGGATAAATAGGTGCTTACACAGATGCTCGGGTTCATTTAACAGTAACGGACGAGGGAGCTAGGTGGCCCCAGTGTGTGTCTAGCTCGACCCCTTTGCTGTGTGACCTTGGGGACATTACTTGCCGCCCTTGTGATTTTGGAGTAGTTAATGAGGATTGCATGAATTAATCTGTGAAAGCTCTCGGCACCGCGCCTGGCATTTATTAAGCATTTGTAAATGTTAGCTTCAGGGATGATTTTCAAGACACCCCACAACAAGTACAGTAGGGCACCACCAGTCAGAACTGCTGTTGGCTATAAAAACCTGATATGACCACACCCCTGTGGACGGTCTGGACGTCAGCTCAATTGGCCTCATTGCTGTTACTGTTTCTGCTCAGAATTTCTGAACCAAGATTTACGCCTCACTCCCACCTCCTCCTGTGGGCCAGGCTCTGTGGAGCTCATAGACCCAGGGCTGCCCGGGGCCTGCAGTTTTAAGTAGCCAGACTTCGTGCAGACTTATTTTCATGTTCTAGCTCATTCAGGATGTTTTTCTTAGCTCATAACTTCTAGAAGACACTACAGTCAAACCCTGAGTTCTCTACTTCTTTCCCCTGATGTCAGTTGGTTGTTGTGATGGTATGAGCTTTCTTCTTTCTCTCCCATTTCTCCTCCTCCTTTGTGTAAGAAGAAAGTAGTCTAAAGCAAATTGCCTCGTGTTCTTTCTTAGAAAGGGGTATAGACCTTACATAAATCCAGTCTTTACAGTAAGTGGCTAACAGTTTGTGGTAAGGATAGAGCCAGTATAAGAGCATTTGGGGGAAATTCGAAGACATGTGAGGTGTGAACAAGTTTGTTGTTGTTGCTGCCACTTACACCGGTCACTTAACTGCGGTTAATTTACTTGACCCCTCTCTGTTACATATTCCCATCTGTACACGTGTAGTGATGATAGAACCTTTCTCATAGGGTGTTGGGAGGATTGAACAAGGTAATGCTTATCAAGCACTTAGAACATGAAATTTCAGTAAATTAATTTATTATACTCAAGGTCTTAGGATGTGGTTAGCATTGAATAAATTCACTGAATTTATTCAGCAGATATTTAAAGCACTTGTTTGTGCCAAACACTATTATAGGCACTGGGGCTACAATAGTGAATAAAACAGATAAAAATTCCTATCCTCATGATAGTCCAGTGCAATGAAAAAAAATAAATAAAATAAAGCAAGAAAAGGGAGTAGAGAATATGGGAATGGGGTTGCAAAGTTAAATAGGGTGGTTAGGAAACATGATGTTTGAGAAGATATTTGCAGGTGGAAATGGGGTGACATGTAGACTTCCGGCTAAAGAGCCTTTTCCGATGGGGGGGAATAGCATAGGCAAAGGCCCTGAGGCAAGAGAATGCCAGGAGGACCATGGCACTGGGATAGGGCGGGCGGAACAGTTGGAGGGGCTGAGGTTGGTGCCAGAGACCTGCTTAAGATCTGAGTGATACGATGACAGACGTTGAGAGGGATATCAGGGGCCAAGCAATGAAGGCTTCTTCCAGGAGAAGGTAGATCTTGAAAATGGATAGGCTACGGAGAAAGATATGGAAAACCAAGAACATTCCTATTACAGGGAAGATCGGAAACGTGCAGGGAAGAAGCAGTCAGTGGAAGAGGTAGGCTTGGAACATAGCCAAGACATCCTTCCCAGAACGGAGGCTTGACTAGTGGGGGAGGGAGCGGCACAAGATCGGATAGAGTGGGATTAGATGATGACACTCCGCTGAGAGCCAGGCAGAGGGCTTTTGGTTAAAAAAAAGGGAGGGGCGGGGGCGCCTGGGTGGTTTAGTCGGTTAAGCGTCTGCTTTCAGCTCTGGTCACGATCCCAGGGTTCTGGGATCAAGTCCCTCATCGGGCTCCCTGCTCAGCGGAGACCCTGCTTCTCCCTCTCCCTCTGCCTGCCTCTCTGCCTACTTGCACGCGCTCTCTCTCTCTCTCTCTCTCTGTCAAATAAATGAATAAAATCTTAAAAAAAGTTTCCAGTCAACAAAAGCAAATCAGTGTTAAAGTATTAAATTTAAAATCCAAGTATACACTACATACATAACATTCTGTGAGGTTTCTTTTCTAAGATAAACAAAACATATAACATGTAAATGATAGTTTTGATATATAATAAAGACAAATATTGATCTTTCTTTTAAAAGGTGCTTATTATTAAACGAAAGACGTCCTAACGATATACTATTTAAGTAAAAGATATCCTAACAGTGTCGTGTGTGAGTTACGGTTATAAGCATCATGATTTGATAGAGTAGACATTGCTTTATTTTTTTTATTTTTTATTTTTTTTTAAAGATTTTATTTATTCATTTGACACAGAGAGAGATTACAAGTAGGCAGAGAGGCAGGCAGAGAGAGAGGAGGAAGCAGGCTCCCCGCCGAGCAGAGAGCCCGATGCGGGCCTCGATCCCAGGACCCTGGGATCATGACCCGAGCCGAAGGCAGCGGCTTTAACCCACTGAGCCACCCAGGCGCCCTAGAGTAGACATTGCTTTAGATTTTAAAATCATAATCCTTTGGGTGAGTAATCGTGGTGTTGGTAGAAACCAGGGATCTTGTTCTGATGGTTCTCAGGGATCAGGTTCTCTTCCTTGTGTCCCTGCTCAGGCTTTAAACGTAAGGGCTCTTGTGCTCACTGCTCTGTGTGTATGATCACAGTGCAGGACAGAAATAAGTGAGACAAATGACTCAAGTCACTTAAACGGTGACAACGGCCTTTGGAAAACTATCTTGCAGTTTGAGATCTATTGGCATTATTTATTAATTTCTGCCTTTCGTGGCGTTCTCCTCAGTGGCAAGCTACACAAAAAGGTGGCAAGATGGAGAAAAAGAAAAGAACAAGCACCGTGTTGGATTCATCAGACTTTCGGATGTCCTCACTGGCTCGTGCTTTTTTCCATACAGTCTTTTCAGAAGACGAGCTTTTACTTGAAAATAAGTTTCCATCATCACACGACTCCTGTTGCTGCGTTTCTGCCAGACAGTTAGTTCCTTAGTTCCTCTCCCCATGAGTTTCAGCCCCGAGCTGCCACGCTGAACATAGCCTGCCTCACACAGAACTAACCTTCCTTTTCACATGACTTGATCCTCCCTAGAAATGGAACAGTGTGTGTGAACACATTTCTTTACCTTCCAAAGGGGAACAAGGTTCAGTTTTATGGTGATTCACGTGAAATCTATTTTAAGAAATAGGTGATGTACTCATCAGTCGAGTGCTACAGCACAGAATACTATTAGGAAACTTTTGACTCGATTTCTGACTTCACTGTTATCCTGCACAGGAATTTGGCCCTGTGGGTGCTCCCTGCTGATGAGTTTCCTGAGCATCTCTGTGAAACAGATAAAAAATATCAGCTCCTGCACACAGTCGATTTTCACTGAGAGACCATACAGACCAATTAGTCTGGTATGTGCTATGAAATGTGAATTACTTTATTTTTTAAGATTTTATTTATTTATTTGACAGAGAGAGCACAAGTAGGCAGAGCAGCAGGCAGAGTAGGCAGGAGAAGCAGGCTCCCTGCTGAGCAGGGAGCCCAACGTGGGACTCGATCCCAGGACCCTGAGATCATGACCTGAGCTGAAGGCAGATGTTTAACCGACTAAGACACCTAGGCGCCCCAAAATGTGAATTGCTTTTAAGAATCAGAGCAATTCTTCTATTAATAGGTTGAAACAAACTGTTTAAAACAGTATGAATTTATTAACTTTGGTTTGGGGACTGGGTTATTTACTCTTTTCATCAGTGGTTTTGATGACAGACTTCCGAATAAGTTCATTAGTGTTGGATGACACTAAATTAGGCGGTGCTGTTAACTTCCTGAATGATCCAATACAAAGTGGCATGGGCTGTGCCGTCAAACAATGAATAAAATATAGAATGAAGTTCAGGAAGAACAGATGAAGGGTACAGGGCTAAAGAGAACAAACCAAGACCCAAATGTCACCATGACCCATTTCCCAACATAACTTCAGTATTGTAGGACACTTACTAAAAATTTGTTTTTCTTATTAAGATCTTAAAAAAAAAAAGTTTACCACAACATCAGAGGGAAATAATAGAGATGTGAACTTAATCAAGAGTGTTGCTGGTGGGGCGCCTGGGTGGCTCAGTTGGTTAAGCAACTGCCTTTGGCTCAGGTCATGATCCTGGAGTCCCGGGATCGAGCCCCGCATCGGGCTCCCTGCTCAGTGGGGAGTCTGCTTCCTCCTCTGACCATCTCCCCTCTCATGATCTCTCTCTCTCTCTCTGTCAAATAAATAAATGAAATCTTAAAAAAAAAGAGAGTGTTGCTGGAATTGGGTGAGGGGAAGATCTGATACGTATCAACCAAGAATGTTTCCCCTCTGCTTGGCGTTGGTCCTACTTATTTAATGACTCTAGGTCCCATTTTAATGTTCAGATTTTATGAGAGATATGAAAATTTTAAGGAGGGTACCATAGATGAGCCACTAAAATGATTCGGGGTTGGAATCTGGCAGTATGGCGGGCAGGGAGAGGGGGATTGGGGCAGGGAGAAGGTGGGGTTTTGACAAAGGAAGAAGCTTAAAATCAACTGTCTTTAAGTAAATTAGATTTCAGTGGAAGAAGGATGTTCAGCCACACTTCATCTTCCAAGGGAAAGTAAACAAAATAAATTAGTGTAAATTGCAACCAGAGACCTAGATTGATTGCTGTGAAACTCCAGGAGGCTCTACTGTGATAGGCTGTGCGTTTTCTCTCCGTGATTATCTTGTAAAAATGGGGTTTATCCTTTTTGCTTGGATGATGGGTTATCTTATTTCCTTTTTGCTTGGATGATGGGTTATCTTATTTCCTAAAAGCGTGATTCTCTAAGGCAGTATTTTAAAGTATATCTGCAAAGGAATTGACAAATTAGTTCGATCTATCTGCATCATTT
>LNAC01000412.1:366722-486002 GCA_002007465.1 Ailurus styani | reverse complement strand
CAGGGCGCCTGGGTGGCTCAGTGGGTTAAAGCCTCTGCCTTCGGCTCAGGTCATGATCTCAGGGTCCTGGGATCGAGGCCCGCATCGGGCTCCCTGCTCGGCAGGGACCCTGCTTCCTCTTCTCTCTGCCTGCCTCTCTGCCTGCTTGTGATTGCTCTCTTTCTGTCAAATAAATAAATAAAATCTAAACAAAACAAAACAAAACAAAAAACCACAACTGAACACTAGCTCCCTACTTTCTGTTATCATGATACAGGGGCAAGGGGGAGAATTAGCATTCTTTTTTTTTAAGAGCTACTGTATATAATGTAATAAAACGCAAGTTAAAGCAATAGGCAGCGTTAAGGGTTGTGATCAGCTTAGGGTGCTATGACTTGGTATTATGGCCAGCGGTCCAGAAATACCCAGAGCCTCTGGAGACTGTGGCATCCACCTCCTCATGGTTTCTGAAGAAGGAATGAAGGCGAAGACAAGGAAAATAGCACCTCATTACTTGCTGCGGGTTTGGCCCCAAGCCCCAAGGCAGAGACCTCTGGCCGGTTGGGCCAGACCACCTGGATGGGGCGGCCGCTTCTCCTGAGGGGATGAGGCCCAGCGAGCATCGGTCGGAGGGAGGCCTCGTGTCTGCTAACACCCGTATCTGCAGCAAGGGTGGCCCGTCTACCCAACCGCAGCCTCCTCCTGCTGGCGTGTGCGGAAGGCTGTGGGCAGAGCGGTCTTCGAAGGGCACTTTCCCCGAGCACCCCTGGCTGGGCAGCGCGGCTGCGGCGGCCGGGGGATGGACCACGCCGCGGCTCTGCCTGCCGCAGAGTCCAGAGCTTGCACCCCTCGTGTTTGCGCGAAGGGCGCATGCGGCTCTTTGTCCGGAGGCCGAGGACTTGGCCCAAGTGCAACTGAGTCATTTCGACCAAGTTTACAGTGTAGGTTTCTGATCCAGTTGCAGCGGTTAGCCATTTCCCGTCCATCCGAAGAAGCAATCTTAGTGAATCCGGTTATATGTATGTATGTGCTAAAGACCTAACTGGTCCTTAACCGGATGGGTCTTTCAAAAATACGGCTTTATTGGGTGAAGCGTAGATGAGATTGTGTTCCCGACCCCTTGATAAGTCTAAAACTATGCCAAAGTAAAAAGTGTTTTAAAGAGTCGAACACCAAAGACCAAGACGATAATGTGTCTCAGAAAAACATAGATGTAAGTATATGTTTTTAGGGGAATAAAGATATTTGTACATGCTTCATATATAAAAAAAATGTATAGCTTTCATGTTACCATACTGCCCAAAAGCTTTCAGTGACTTCCTGTAATTTATAGGATGCAGTTCAAATACTTGAGCCTTGGAATTTAAAATCTCTTAAATCCAGCCCCAGTCTATAAATTACTATCATCTATCCCATTCCACATCTCCAGCCAAGCTGCTGTCCTCGCTGACCTTCAGAGGGATTCCCCTTCAGGAGGCCCTCCATCCTTCCAGCGCATGAAATCTACAGCAGGGCACCCTAAATCTCGCTCCTTCCACAAAGCTGGCCCAAGGTACTATGCCTTAAAGAATGTAAACCTGCAGTGCTTCTATTTCGTAAAACCCCTATTTTTTTAAAAAAGATTTTATTTATTTATGAGACAGAGAGAGAATAAGCAGGGAGGAGGGGCAGAGGGAGAGGAGGAAGCAGGCTCCCCACTGAACAAGGAGCCCAATGCAGGACTCGATCCCAGGACCCTGAGCCGAAGGCAGACGCTTAACCGACTGAGTCACCTAGGTGCCCCCAAACCCTTATTTTTTATTTATTTTTAATTTTTTTAAAGATTTTATTTATTTGACACAGAGAGAGATCACAAGTAGGCAGAGAGGCAGGCAGAGAGAGGAGGAAGCAGGCTCCCTGCTGAGCAGAGAGCCTGATGCGGGCCTCGATCCCAGGACCCTGAGATCATGACCTGAGCCGAAGGCAGAGGCTTTAACCCGCTGAGCCACCCAGGCGCCCCCAAAACCTTATTTTTAATATTAGTCTTATGTGTCTTCGTAGCATCTCTCTACTAAAATTTTTAAGCTCCTTCAAGCCAGCAGTTCATATTTCTCTAATTTTGAATTCTCCACATTGCTTAAAATACTCATTTCTGCCACCCACTTTTATCTGTTACCTTTTATGTGCCAGGCACTGTGCTGGGTGCTTGGAATATGAAGCAGAATTAACAGATTTCTTCGGTAAGCCTTTCTCGTTTCCTCCTGGGCCACTTTGTCAGAGGTTCTCTCGTCTGGGCTCGCACGGCATCCCGGCCTCACCGCTGTCCTATTCAGTGACGTTGTGCTGTGTTGTTTGTTGGCTCGAGTGTCTGGCTCCTCCTCTGGACGGCAGGCAGGTTAAGGATGGGCACCCGGTCTTTGCTCATTGTAGCCCCAGGACTCAGAACGGTGCATACAGTAGTGCTCAATGTATGTGCGCCGAACGAGACAAACGCTGAAACACTGCGGCTGAGGGTTATGGTTGATCTGTGGGGTAATCGGGACTGAGGCCCTCCCTTGAAAAGGTCATTAGCTGCCTGCCAGTGACATTCTTGTGGTTTTGTTGTCATTGTTCTTTTTCTTCTCCAAGCAATATGTATTTTTCATCACGATATATGCGTCATCCCTAGCACAGCTCGTGACACGGGATTTATGGGGACTGTAGCGAAGACATCTGCCAGCATCGTGATGACTTCACACGTGGAATCTACAGATACACATAGATACAGGTTGTTTGAATTCCAGGAATACGTGCTGCCAACTCTAATCTCTAGCAACAGGTATCAAGTCACCATTAGACCTGAATACCTTCGAAGGCTCTAATCCTTCGTTGTATTTCAAGCGTCTAGCACACGCAAGGTACCTAGGACAGAATATATGTTTAATAAATATTTATGCAATTAATAATATGAATAATTACAGTTCCTCTCCCCACCCAACATCTTTTTATTTATTTATTTTTTTGGCCAGTCATTTTAATATCTTACAGTTTTATCAGAGCTACTAGAAAGTAGAACTGACCTGAATTTATTTCTACTTTCCCTGCCTTCGTGCTCTAAAATCCTGATGTGGCTAAAAGTGGGAGCTCTGAGACTGAAAAGGAACAAGAAAGATTTATGTCATCTCGAAGTTCATTTTCAGGTCTGTGGAAACGACAGAGGATTAATTTCATGCAGAATTTTAAACTGAAAATTGCTCGTTCCTTACTAACAAAGAAAACCTCATGATTCTCTTACGTAATTGAGAGCCACACATTTTACATGGAACAAACAGGTACAGAGTTTACCTTCAAAGAATTTACCAAAATCAGTGTCCTGAAAACTGGAATCCAGCTACCGTCATTTAGCTCACATTTCTCCAAAATATCTCACATGAAGTTGAAATAGAGAGACTCTTAGGTTTTTAAACTGTGTCTTGATAACATATTACCACAGTAAGTTTTTTTTTTTAAGTACAATTTCCTGCAAAGTGGAGATTAATTCCTGATGCTTTGAGGGTTTGGGTTCTTCAGATAAAAGACTACAAAGGGAAAACATGAACATACCATCTCCGGAGTAATTATACTTGTTAGATTTCAGGGATGTTATGTAGTTTTCCTGAACATTAGTACATTGCTCTGTTTCAGAATAAAAATAGAAAAAAATTCCTTATGGTTTTAACTACCTATATTATAATTTACAATAGTTCGTAGTGGATGCTAGGTGAATACTTGTTGAATGAATGAAAGTCTTTTCTGACTATTCATTGTTCTGCTCGGTCTCCCTATCATTTTTTCAGCCTTTTCTTGAAAGCTTAGCTACATTGTAATGGAAAACTAAGGAAGCCCACCTATTTCTTCATTATGGTCCATTACTTCTTCCTGTATATGTTAACACAGAGGATGGAAGGAACCTTGCAAATTTTAACAAAAGGTTCGATGGCTGTGGCAGGATGGACACCTAAAATGGGACTGAGTGTACAGTTGTTCTATTATCAAGACAATTGCCTGATTGAGAACAGCTCTCTGGAAAAATTCCAAGTATGTGTCTGGATTACCACAGGCTGCTGGAGTGATTAGAATTGCTTATGAGCAACCAAGTGCCCTGGCTGGTCTCCACCGAGCAATTGAAGTGTACGGGATCCCTGAGAGACGTGGCTTAGTTGGAAGTATCCTCTTCCTGTGCTAGCCCTCTTTGCCTCCTTGGAAGTATTAAATGCACAGCAGATCTCTGCACAGGAAGCCCTAACGCAGACATTAGATTTGCAAGGTGTCCCTGGCCAACTCCACATGGGACGGGCCCCTCCCACAGTCTGGTGGCTTGTTGAGACCTGTGTTGATGAGCACTTAGACATTTTAAAATGATGTATAGGTTCTTGAGTCCTACAAGACAAATCGCAATAAGCATGGGCGATGGATCCTCAAAGAGGGGCTTTACGCTATCACTTTGAGTGACGGAACTTGGCATGTATTTTGGGATGAACACGCTTCTTTTGCATTCGAATTTTCAAAGATCTAGTGGTGCAAATGTTTATTAGCGACTGATAAAAATCAGGGCAGGTAAATATAGTAGTAGTGTTTGGATACATACATTAGCTTTTTCTTTCAAGCAGTGGTTCACATAGTTCAGGTTTCACCTAAGTGACGAGGTCTCACCGTAGCGTGTCTGGCTCTGTTATTATTCAGTCCTGTTATATTCCATTCAACTCCTGTTATACAGAAAATTCCTTCCCTGTTTCTGCACTTTGTCTGGGGTGGAATTCCATATCGAGCGGCATTTCCCTTTGCTCCAGAGACTTCTAAGAAGAAAGGCCTCTTCCATCAACCAGAGTGGGCCGAGGCGAGGCCCTCCCAGAACGTGAACGTGTTCAAATCTCCTTCCCTCTGTGTGTCACTGGGGCTCTGGGGCTGCTCAAAGTCCAGTCTTCCGAGCTACATTTCTGTGACTGCTGCCTTGCCGAAGAAAAATAGTTGGTGTTATTTTCATGAAAGCCTAGAGAATCATATAATCTTTTCATCCTCTCTTCTGAGCTTTAGATTTCAGGAAAAACAACTTTTCACCGAAGGGTGTTTGTTTTTCAAACGGTTGAGCTCTTCACCAACTTTTTGGCTTGCTAAGCTCTCGAAAAGTGACCACTAATGGCCAATGGCCCACGAGCCTTGACCAAGTTGTCTTTTCAAGCTATTCTGGTAAAAATATTCTGGTTCGCTTGAATCTTAGGAACTGGAACTTGAGTCTTAGTTAACTTGGAGGTAGTTACTTTGAATTGGGGACAGGAGGAAACCTTAAGAAAGATCTTAGGTGACTTAAAAGAAAACTTCACAGGCAAACCCGACTTACTAAAAAGCGTGTTTGCAGCTCTGGACATAGACTCACATTCCATTTTCTGTCTTGACTGGGTGATATTCGACTAGTTATTTGATATAAACATCAGCCTCTGTAACTGGGAAATGGTTTGTTGTGGTATTTAAATGAAAATACCCATTATCTTGTTTCTTTTTCTTCTTGTGAAGAAATTTGACTTCCTGTTTTAGTAGCGTCATCAAAGAACTGAGCAAAACTCGTAACAGAACGTCGGGTTTTGCCGTATGTGAAGAAAAATCCCTTGCAGCTCTGTTTATAAACTTAGTTGTATTTTTTTCTAAGTATGTTTAAGAAGCAGGTCTGGAAGGAGCTAGAAATCTATGGCACTGTAAAAGCAAATTAGCTTTTGCAGAAATGTTTTTTTGAGGGAAAAGATCAGACAATAGAAGAATATCCCATGAAGAAAAATTAGAATTTTTTGATTTTGTTCATATACTTTAAGCATAAGGTATATGTTAAATGCATTGTTTTTTTCATTTTTCACAATAGCCTTTTCAAGTAGGGGCAGCGTTAGTATCCTCATTTGGTAGATGAGGAAACAGGCTTGGAAGGGTCAGGTACCTTGCTTCATGTCTCACAGCTCATGAACGGCAAAGCTGCTGTTTGAACACAGGTGTGTTGGACTCAAGCCATTCGTGACTGACTGGGAGGGCTGACGTGGAGGGGGCAGACTACAGCGAGAATCCGCTTACTAGCTGTGAGACCTGGGGCCTTAATCGCTCTCTTCCTCCTCAGTGTCATATTCAAATGTGAATGAAAATAGGATTAAATGAGTTCATATATGTCAAGTTGTCAAGTTCATAGCATAGAATCTGGAATATGGTAAGGACTTCAGTGTTAATTGGTGTTGTCATTGTCAGTATATTATTATAACTATTTTCTAAAGACGGTCACTTTGGGGTAATTTGCTTAGAATTTGTGGATGGCACACCACAGTGTTTTTTTGTTTGTTTGTTGTAGATTTTTCCCCCCCTCCTGGCTGAAAGAGCAGGGGACGTTTGGGCCAGAGGTCTTTATGTCTGACCTCCTCTAGTCTGGCTATCTACCTTGACGTGAATCCTTAGAGTCCTTGTTTGAAGAGAGCTGGTGCATTGTACCTCTTGGTAACCAAATCATAAAGAGGGAAAATTGAATTTCTGAGTTACTGGGGATCACGCCAGCTCTGTCTTCATTTCTGCTAAACTAAAATTAGGAAAAAAAAAAAACACCTAACCAGGTGATGTTTCTACACCATTGGGAATAGTGCTATTATTCTTCATCGGCTTGGAGTGTTACCTTCTGCCCATGATTGCCTTCAGTCTCTTTCTATATCCTGGGTCCTTTTCAACAGAACTTCTAAGAAATAGAGATTAATTAGTTTTGTGCTTTAAAGGACATGCCTCCCGTTTCTCTAATGAGTCCAAAGGAAGCTGCGAGGAATAGCACATACTTTGAAGCAGAGGGGAGTTTGTAACTGGTGGGAATTAACGAGTGATATTATTACCCCCCCATACTTATTCTGTGTTGTCTTCCTTATTCATCTTCAGTTATTTTTCGTTTTCTGGGAACAAATAAGCAACAGAATGATTTCTTTTTGTCATTTTGATCATGTTAGTGAATAATTTATTATATTTTTTAAAAAAATAGAATGTACTGTCGTATGATGAAAGTATATGAAAAGAACGTAAGAATGAGGCTGCCTGAGTCAAAATTCACCTCTTGGGGAGGTATGACTTCACAGAAGAAAGGGAAGTAGATCCGTGTATATTAAGTCTGAAATTCTTATTTACTTCTTATTTTCCACATAAAATCATCAAGCAGTGGAGCTGTATACTGTCTACCCTGCTCTGGGAGACCTCAGCGCCAGCTTCTCCTTGGTGGCGAGTGAAGGGATGCAGACATTCTTTGGAAAATGTACTGATTTCAACCTTAGACAGAAGAGTTAGGCTGATGACAATATTGAACAGTGTTTGTTAATATTAGTGTTCGTAGCTAATACTTAACTAATATTTAGTGTATCGTCCTCTTGAGTTGTGCCAACTTCTGTATCCAGATGATAGACATAAATAAATAGGGCGATGCCAAAACAAAACAAAACAAATAGCAGTCCTTGAATTCTCATTCTCTCAGTTGTTGACGGAGGCCAAGAAGAGGGGATGAAGACTTGTATTCCAGACACGAGAAATCTCAAGTACAGAGGCTTGGGCGCACGAAAGAGTGACGTATTTAGGGAACCTTTACCTGTGACCAGGCAGCAGCACCTGCTGCCTTGTGAATTAAGAGGTGCTTGCTATTTAGGAATGAGTAAGTATTTGTTGGAGGAATAAACAGGGTTCCTTGAGAAGAATGGTGGGAAACATGTGTGGAATATAACAGGGTGCAGAGCAGGGAGCCTGCTGGAGGGCCAACACCTGGTCCTTCGGGTAAGTGGTTCATAGTTGGGGTGTGGCTGCTGCCTCCCAAGAAGCACCAAACCCCTCCTCGGTGAGCTTCCAAGACGTCCCTCTTTCCTTCTTGCTCCACCTGTGAATTCATGCTGTTCCACTGAGGCCTGTCACTGTGAAATCGAGCTGTGAATAGATGCGGTCTGACGAAGGGCACAGCGAGGCACAGAGAAAGATGGCGAGCTGTGGTTGTAGGTGGTGGAGTTCTCGAAGGGAATGGGCTTGTGTGTTAGAGACGTTCTGCTAGTAGGGGTGTGAGGGTGGCTTGAAATGAGGAAAACTGGAGACAGGGAGAACACTGAAGAAGTGAGTGTTTCATGTGTGAAGGTGCTGGATGCCGGAACTAAGACACTGGAAGTGAAGACGGAGAGAACGTGAAGGAAAAGAGCTGGTAAAGTCATAGACTTGACAAACTTTTGACTGGCAGTTGGATGCGGGAGTTGAGAGAGAGAGAGAGAGAGAGAGAGAGAGAGATGATTCCGAGGTTTTGTTTAAGCAAACGGACAGAAGGACGGTATAAGTAATCAAACAGGGGACCCAGGAGAAGGTGCAGGTGATAGGAATACTAGGGATTATAATTATTTCAGTTTGGGATATATCGAGATTCACAAATAAGTGAGCCATGCGGGCAAAGATATCCAGTTGAAAATAGAGGACTTGGTCTTAAGAGAGAGCTTTTTGATCCTGAAGTTAACCAGGGAGAACCTTGTACCAAGGAACGATTTCAGGGTAAGTTAAAAAGGAATAAAACTATGGTTAGATTTACTTGTATTTAAAAGTAGTGAAGTTTAGGGTTCACAGTTAAGGTGATTGTAGCCTTTACATTGCTTATCACAGGTTTAATATGCATTCATTTTGCCAGGCTTCGAATTTTATAAGATGAATATAAAAGTGTGTTCATCCTTAAGTGAAGACACCCCCGGACTACGTCTCCGAGATCTTACGGCCAGGACCAAGCTAGTGCAACGGTACTTAGGGTCCACACTCTAAGAAGAAATTAGCATCTTAAATGCCGAATTTGAAATCATCATGAGGCATCAGTGGTGCCCATAAGCTTATGTTCTGAGAAAAACTAAATCTGTTGATTTTACTAACTAAAAATATTTCAAGTGATGCAATTCTTTATAGCATATGCTCCAAGGAAAATGAAGAGAGACTATTATACTTTCAAATATTGAGAATATTTCGAATATTCTAAGTACTATAGTTGAACCTTAAATAAATGTAATGATTAAATATAGAATGAATTTTCCCCCCCCTTTTTTCCTGGGCTTGAGTCCATCAACTCAGGAAGGAAATATAAATTAATGGAGCATAAGTTTAAGTTTTAAATACAAGGTTTTGAGACCTTTCCTGCTTAACTGTGGGTTCATCGTCAAGTGAATATGCGCTGTTTTGAAATAAATGTGTCTATAAGTGAATGGAGAAGATTTGAGACCAAAAACACTTTTTTCCTTGGCAGCGTCTAAGACTTGGACAGCAACTCTTGATTTTTTACTGTTTGGTTTAGAAGGGCCTGACAAGTTACACCTCGGTAATTTATCTTCCTTGGCTGACGTTTTTGAACAAATGCCTTAGTGTTCTACTTAGACCTGGTGTCGTGCTTAGTATTTCCTTTTTTTACTGTTTAATATAACTTGTTAACTTACCTTATATCAGAGAAAGACGGCTACAGTTTCTGGTAAGAGCAACATCTAATGGTGAAAGGTTGGTAGACTCTGCTATGGAGGCCCATAGACTGCAAATAATTGATTGTTTATGGTTTTGTGTTTTCATAAATGGTGAAGGAATTGCTATGCTTCAGGTTTATTTTCTAGTATTAAAAGCACTTACAATAAGCATTCATGATGGACATTAATAAGCATGTTCTGAGTGAGGTATCACAAAAAGTCTCAGAAAGGTGCTCTTTGTCTAAATTGCTTCATATCTTTCCAGAAGGGACACTTAAACAGTGAGGTCACTCTTAATTTGTGGAAGTACTGATTTTTAAAAATTATCTTATTCCGTGTGGGGTAAATTTAGTTAACTAAGGCATGCCGTGTTCTAGTGAGACAACGGAATTACGGTCAGAATAACAGTCTGTTTCATTGCTACGCACTCACTCCTGTCTTTGCTCAGGCATCGTCCAAATTATTGTCATTTTTTTGCACAGGAAATGGGGTAAAGAGCATGACTGGATCAGCACGAATGTGTTTCCACTTTTGGAAAAATGGTCCTATATTGACCGTGAATCCGTACTGTCTTTCTTTGCAAATAACAGTCCTCTTACCCACGAGTGTGCACCTTGATTTTTGTCTTTAACCTCTAAAAGTGATGGTCAGTAAACTCATAGTAGGAGGGAAATCCTATGTTACTGATGCAAACTTGTTGATGATGATTTATGCTTATAGGTTGTGGCCCTGTAGGTGTATCTATGGGGAAAGTTGAGTAAAAATAGAAGGCGTCGTCCTTCCCTGAAGATCCAGTGGTATCATATGGAAGGATTCATTCATATATTTAATTTCAGTGACATTAGAAAAGCCATATTATTTGAAACCAAATGAGTCATGTACATAATGTGTATGAATAAGAGTCTGGAAGAAAGAGAATCCTCTGAGGACTCATAGCGAGAAATATTTCATGAAGCTGAAGCTTAGTCTTCTCCCATTTTATTGTGAAAAATTTCAAACATTGAAAAGACAAAGGAATTTTATGGTGAGTACTAGTATACCCTTTATGACGACAATTGGCCTTTTACAATATTTGCTTTTATTATAAGATATATTTTAATGATAAGTGAAATTTGGGCAGGTCCAGATAAAAGGATCAAAGTATGCTCAAGATTGGGAAAATGTAGAAGGTAGGTTTTGTGGTAGCCAGGCCCCCATGATCCCTCTACACATCCTTGGATAAGCCCTCCCCTACATTGTACCAGGGTTAATTTATGCGACTTTGGTAGATTTAGTAAGTACCCCACCCCCTTGGCCCAAAGATGTGCATGCCTTAATCCCCAGAACCTCTAAATATGTGAGATTTTATGTCAGGAGGGACTTTGACTATGTGATTTGTGAATAAGTTTGGGATTTTGAGATAGGGAGATTATTTTGGGATATTTGGGTGAGCCCAGTGTAATCACAGTTCCTTTAAGAGGAACTTAGTAGACTTAGCATTAGGAAGAAGATATATAGGGATGGAAGCCAATGCTGCAAAAAGATGCTACCCTCCTGGCTTTGGAGGAAGATGGAGGAAGGGACTACAAGACAAGGCATGTAGGTGGCCTCTAGAATCTGGAAAAAAAAGGAAATGGATTCTCCCCTCGTGCCTCCAAAAGGAACACTGCACTTCTGGCTCACTTTAGACTTCTGTTCTCTAGAACTGTAGGATAATAAATTGGTGTTGCTTTAAGCCACCAAGTTTGTGGTAATTTGTTACACAGCAATAGGAAACAAACACAGCAACCAGAAGACAATGGCGGAAATGAAGGTTGACCCCTTCTGAGGCAATTATGTTATAAAGCACTGCAGCTTCTGTATTGAGCTCTTTCTTCCTTTGATCATTCACTGTGGCAGAGACCAGCTGCTATGTCATAAGGACACACAGGCAGCCTAGGGAAAGGCCCATGTGGCGAGGTAGTGAGGTTTCCAGCCAATGGCCAGCAAGGAAATGAGACCTGTCAGTCACCATGTGGGTGACCGTGGAAGCAGAAACCACCTTCCCTCCCCGGTTGAGCCTTCAGATGACTACAACGCCATCGAGCAGCTTGATTGCAACCCTGTGGGGGACCCTGAGCCAGAATCACCTGGCTAAGCCGATCGCAGATTCCCGGCCCTCAGAAACTATGGGATAATAAATGTATATTTATTCTGAGCTGCTTCATTTGGGGGGAATTTGTTATGCCACAAAAGATGACTAAAACAGAGTTGAAATGGTAGTTCAGTGGAGATTGTGGAAGGGTCGACCGCTATTCTAGTTGACTTCTCAGTAAGGAACCTTTGAAAGTTCTTGATCTGGGAAGTAACCAACTCAAAATAATAAAAAGATTTATTTGGTTTTGATATATTAGAAAACAAGGAGATTGGAGGGAAGAAAAGTAGAGGTGATATTAGGGATAGTAAAATTAGATCTAACACTGAAAGCTTGCTCTTGGTCTGTGAATGTAGGCAGGGACAGCAAAGAATACAGGTAGAGCAACAAAAGGAAACTCAGCAGGACCAGATGGCCGAATGGACTCAGGGGAGAGGGAAATCGAAAAGTGTGGACAGTGGTGTTTTGAGTTTGCAAGAACAATGGCATAATTCTAAGAATGGGATAATTATAATAAGAATCAGGTTTTAAAAGTTTCTTATACTCTTTGAAATTTAGCTGGATAAGTGGAAATGTTCAAAAACAAATTTAGGATAAAAGAGTTCATCACCTTCCTTGTGGAGGCTTAGAAATGTAAGTGAGGGATCAAATTGGGACCTGAGACAGTAAGAATAAGGGATATGATGTTACAGGTACATAATTGTGGGTACAGAGCCCTATATACGTTGGTCTCTAAGTTCTCGCAGCCAACCCAGAGGAAATGCTGACAGTAACATGGTTTCAGTACCAGTAAGACTAAAGGACACAGAAATGTCTTTCTTGGGTCTTCTTGAGTACCCACATTCTCAGCATTATGCTATCTGTGGTAATCGCTGTAATTTTAATGAGACGTAAGGATAGGTCACTGGGTTTTATCATTAATTGACCACCAGTGATATTTAGGATTTCATTGTCGATATGATGGTAGGGACATAAGCAAGATTGCAGAGGGTTGAAGAGTGATTTTTCTGGAGAGGAAATGGAATCAGCAAGATCTAAGTTATTCTGCCCACTCACTGGACTATCTCACTTTATTTCTCAGTCCATAAAGTAGAGCAGAAATAGGGATCTCCTTCTAGCCTAAAGTATAAGTGCTTTAAGCTGCTGGATAAGAATTCAGTGTAAATCCAGGATGTTAACAGCAGTTATCAGTATGTACTATGAATGAAACTGAACTTGAGGGTTGATTGCCAACGTGGTTGGTTTGTGGAGCTTACTTTCAGACTGTCATCTCTAATTTTGTATTTATAGAAACCATCCCCCTGTCTGGACTGGAATTCAAAATTTTTATTTATTACTAGTGGTGCCTGATTGTCATTTGTGACCTTTGGTTTTTGTGCGATTAGGTAGAATTTGGTAAATGGTGATCTCACTGATTTTTCTGACCAGCCCTGCTGGGTCTCAGTTTGACAAGTTGTTTCTCCCAGTAGGTTTTAATCAGATGTAGAGTTCAAGGTGATGTTAGGACTCTTACAGTGTTGTTCAGGAAACGAAAATAAAATAATAGGCATGAACAAGCCTTGAAAAGATAAAGGATCATGCAAGTATTAATTATGTTTATCATCATTATTAAGATGATTGAAACTATTCTATTTAAATAATACTACAACTTCTGAATTTAAGATTGAAAAGAGGAGGGAGAAGTTTTTTGCTATGTTATTTCAGCTTCTGTAGAACTTACATGGACTTCCTAAGAAAAATATGTGCACAGGCAATATATATAAATACGTATGTTTTAATGATGCTATACTTAATCATTTGCCCTTCTTTAATTCTGGACTTACTTTCCCAGCACAGTTTTGGAAATATGAATTCAGCAATTCTTAAGATAGAACCAGGAAATACAGGGTGACCTGTATGTGAAAAATACTTCTTCATTCCTTAACTCTTAATCTTCACAGTAACCTGATCAGGAGGTATTACTGTCTTTTATCTTTTTAATTTGAGAGATTAGGTTTTTGCCCATGGTGTCTGTAGCCAGGATTTGAATAAACAACTCAAGCATCACAGTTACTTGGATAGAAGCTGAGGAAGTAAAATCAGGTTGCTTACAGAAACCATAACTGCATCTGTAAATATTGTACCAATATCAAATCATGTCTCTGGGTCAAATTTACATTGTTTTTCAAGCAGCATTTGCTGGGCGCCTGGGTGGCTCACTGGGTTAAGCGTCTGCCTTCAGCTCAGGTCATGATCTCAGGGTCCTGGGATCGAGTCCCGCATCGGGCTCTCTGCTCAGCGGGGAGCCTGCTTCCCCCTCTCCCTCTGCCTGACTCTCTGCCTACCTGTGCTCTCTCTCCCTCTGTCAAATAAATAAATAAAATCTTAAAAAAAATAAAATAAAGCAGCATTGCCTTCTGTTAACAGGCATCTCTCATGTTACTCTAGCATGAACACACAAGTTTGCTCATCTGTGTCAACATGTTGCCAGTTAGTCTATGGGAACTAGGCTCAGGTAGTCTTGAGATTAGTAACGTAGTGTATATAAAGAATAAGCTGTTGCGTATTTGGGGTTTCCGGTGTTGGCCCATGAGTAGAACATAAGATGGTTGGTAATGTTTGAGGGAGTCCAACATTTGTTTGTGCTTCATGGCTTTTACTGATGGCTCAGCCATTCCTTGTCTCATCCATTTGATCCTTACCATCACCTTGTGAAGCAGATGGGGCTGATTTTATTCACCTCATTTTTTTTAACTTTTTTCAAGTGTTTTTTTTTTCAAGTGTTTTATTGGCCATTTCTTTTTCTTATTTTATTCTTATTTTATTTTATTTTTTATTCTTTCAGTCATTTTGCAGGAGAAGAAATCAAAGCCAAAGGAGAGTTTGTGATTTTTTTCAGCAAACTTCAAGTATTATCCACGTTAAAAAGATTCCAATAAGTAGTCTAAGGACAAGTAGATACAACGCAGTAACCACGGAACATCTTGTTGCTTCTATAACTAGGAGTTGACTGCTAGATTAGAGTTTGATTGAGGTAAAATGTCCCATCATGTAGCGTATTTGAAGATAAACATGACTGTGGAAGGTTTCCTTCCTCCTTCTTCTGCAGGGATATCATAGCACGTATTTTAGCCCTAGTCACCTGGAGGAATGCTACGTGCTTCTCCAACGGTGCGTTTTTGTGGAGAGTTGAAGGAGAAGTTGTGCCTGTCCTTTCCAGAAGGATATTGCCCATCCTGGAACTTTGACCCCGAACACTGCTGGGTCGTGTATAATGCGTGGAGATTTGCCCTCCTGTGGCTTGTGGTGTTTTCTTGTGCAAAAGCCACGACATCTCATAGCTTTGTTTCCTCGTCAATTCTGTGATGCAAGATCATGTCAAACAAGAATGAGTTGTCTTGTTACCAATATTTACAAATAGTTCTTTCATTATTAAGCAGCATTTACCAGGCACCTGCCTGGTGCAGCCATAATGCCAAGCTCTGGGGAGCACAGCTCTTCCTTCCCTGGGCTCATAATCCAGGTTGTGAGGTCAGAACACCAAGACCAGGGGGTTCCAGTTTCACTTTTCATATATAGTGGTTGTTTTAGTGTGTTCGGTCTGTGTGGACGGGGTGGCTTATCAGCAACAGAATAGTATGTCTCACGGTTCTGGAGGCTGGAAGCCCAAGACTAGGGGCGAGCTGATTCCATGTCTGGCGAGGACCCGTGTCCTGGTTCCGAGACCCGCAGCAGCTTTCTGGACCCTTGCATGGCTGAAGGGGCCAGGCAGCTCTCTGGGGTCTCTTCTGTAAGGACACCGGTCCCGTTGGGAGGGTCTCCCCCCATCACCTAATCCCTTCCCAGAGGCCCCACCCCTCTTAATACTGTCACGTGGGGGTTCGGTTTCCATATGTGAATTTTGGGGACATAAACATTGAATTTATAACAGTACTTTGGAAACCATGGGCGACCTCTCAAAATATAAATAATAAAAAAAAAAGGAACTTTTACACCATGTCTGAGATAAATTGGTGCTTTTGGCAAAGGTGATTTTAATCGTTGGTACTTTCCAGGACAAGGAACACTCCTCTCACAAGGATCAGATGAAAACAAGGAACAAATGCCCAGCCACACGAACTCTCCATTGTACTCTTGACGGGTCCTTTCTTATGGTTAAAACAGTCGAATCTATACATATAGATATAGAGGCTAGCAGGACTACACTACTTTCTTCATGTACAATGTCAGTGCCACAGTATTAAACAGAAATGAAATATGTGGCTCTGCTTTCCTTTTCAAAAATGCGAATGTATTTCTCTATAGACCTGCTCTGTAGCTGCACCGCTATGAAAGTGGTGCTCAGCTCCAGGCCTGCAGACTGCTGACACACAATTAATCTCACAAATTTATGCATGCCAAAGCATGGAGCAAAATGAAAACAACTGGGGGAATGTTTAAGGGAAATAATTGGACCGTATCCAGATGTGCATGTGTAAAACATCAGCCCTTAACTCCTCCCCCGTATCCTGTCTGAAGACAGGGCTTTTTTCCCCCTCAAAAATAAATGAGTTATTTGAGAGAAGCAATGGTCCCTGACTGAAACTGAATTAGGCAAAGCCCGGATTGAACAGAATCGTGTATGTTCTTGGGGGGGGCTTTGTTTCTTAATTAACTCATCGAGTGCTGATGAATCCATCTGCCTGATGGCTGTTCTCGATGGCTGGCACCACACGACACTGCCTTTGAGCATCACGTTGAAGGGTTTGCAAGAATGTCGGTTTTCTTGAGTTTGGGGAGGTCATGAACTATAAAGTTTTGCTATTAGAAACGGACAACATTAAATTGTCGAGCGTGGAAGAAGTTGTTAAATGGGACGCGAAGTCTGGTTAAGAGGGAAAAGAAGTATGAGAGCATTTATTTCTATTATTATTATTATTATTATTATTATTATTATTGGTCTGAGACTAGCCAGAAGAGTTAAAGAGAGAAAAAAGAATTTTTCTAAGGTGCTTTAGCTCACTAGGTAAGCTGTAGACGCCAAGATGGTAATATTGACTTTGGATGTGTGAAGTTAATTTGGACCTGGCATCTTTGGGATATGAGGAATTAGAGGTCAGGGGCGCTGAATAATGACCTTTCGTGTTGGTGTACCACCGTCATATGTATTTTATTTTTCATGTTGGTGTACCACCGTCATATGTATTTTATTTTTCGTGTGGGTGTACCACCGTCATATGTATTTTATTTTTCGTGTCGGTGTACCACCGTCATATGTATTTTATTATTTATTTTCTTTTTTCTCTATATATATTTTGAATGTACCAGAGAAGAAACAGTAAGACACACTTTTTGCTTAAACGTCAAAGAATACTTCCTTGAAAACAGGATAACCAAATCCAACAATAAATCCAACTAATTTCAGTAAAGAAGTTTTTCTCCATAGACTTGTTTTTCTCTTGCTCTGCATAAAAACAAAAATGAAGATGAAATGAAATTTTAATGAACCTTTTAAAGATGAAATGAAATTTTAATGTACTCATTAAGGTAGAACATATAAAGACCTCTTTTTTAAAAAAAATTGTATTTACTTGAGAGAGAGAGAGAGAGAGTGCACAAGCGGGGGGGGGAGGGAGAGGGAAAAGTAGACTCCCCGCTGAGTGGGGAGCCAGATGCGGGGCTCAGTCCCAGGACCCCAGGATCATGACCTGAGCTGAGGGCAGATGCTTAACTGGGTGAGCCACCCAGGCGCCCTGCATACAAAGACCTCTCGCCCCTTTAGTCTGCCTGTGCTGTCACAGAGACTTTCTTTGGGATTAGGATTCTGAGCCTCATTAGGCAAAGTCTCAAGATTGGATTTCTGTTTTTATTCTGGAAGAGAAAACAAAAGTAGAGAAATTGAAAATACCCAATCTTTTGGCCCGCTTAAGGAAGGATTAAAGACCCCAAAACTCAATGTTCCTGCTATAGTTGGTGGCAAATTTTTATCATAAAACTGCAGTGTTAGAACTGTATCAGTACTCATTTTGAGGCTAAGCACTGATTTTCTTGTAACCTTCTACTTGTGCAGATAATTATTCAATTTAAAGCCTAATTTTCATACGATAATTACTGGACATAGTTTCCATAAAAAAGGGGGGGGTTTGTTTTCTCAATTCCTTTACCAAAGGGAACTGGGTGGAGAGAGGCATTGCCCCGTGTCCTGCCAGGGCATTAATGAGAAGTGGTGAACCCAGAAAAGGAAAGCTGATGAGAAGACCCCTTGTCTCATAAATATATATACACAGCACTGTCTCTATGCCTTGACTATTATTTCCCTCCATATTTTGTCTCCATATCATACTCAATAGGGTTGTATTTCAATTAGCCAGTTCTAATTTCAAATGCAAATAATTTCTGGGAAAGCGAAATATATTGGTTTTACCCACCTTATGAATATATAATTTCATGATGTTGAAAATATTCTACATTATCCATACCTAAAGTTTAAAGAAACAGTTAAATTAACCTAATTTAACTTTTGATGTCTTGGGGCACCTGGGTGGCTCAGTTACTTAAGCGTCAACTCTTGATTTCGGCTCAGGTCAAGATTTCCGGGTGGTGAGGTGGAGCCTGGCATTGGACTCTGAGCTGGAGGAGGTGCCTACTTAGGATTCTTACTCTCCCTCTCCCTAAACTCCTCCTCCCAACCTCTCCCTCCCCGCCTCTTTCCCCCTCGCTTAAATTTTGTTTTTTTAATATCTTAAGCAAAAACATGGTAAAAACTCTGGAGTTATTTGTGTGGTCACTTAAGGAAAATAGAACGATTTTGGGTTTCAAAACAAATGCAGTAAACATTATGGACTTTTCGAGTAAAGGGTATGCTTGGTCTGGCAGATGATAAAATCCTCAGTTATTAGAATGGCAAAACTCATCAGTTGCTTAAAATTATTTGGTAATAGATTCAAACATTTTCTTGCTGGAAAATAAGAGCCATGTAGCAGGAATTACGAGCCTAGTACTTAAAATAACGTGACCACAACAATAACAGTAAAATCTGCATTTTTCACCCAATTATGCCGGTTAGTAATAGTTCGAGCCTAGATTCGTTGCTTTTCCTCTGTGAGCCTATTTTCTCTGTATAATAGGATTAGGACTCTATCCTGCTCATTTGCACGTTTATTATTACGTTCCTGCAATGCTCCCTGCTTCTCCCCCACTACTCTCTCCCAAACCAGCACTTGCTGCATTCTTACCCACCTGGAAAACACCACCTTTATCTGTCTTTTTTATTCAAGCCAAAAAGCTAGGAGTAGTCTTCATTACACCCTTTTCAAAGCATCCCCAGTTCTTGCTGATTCTCTCTCAGGATAGATCTCCATCCTGCCTCCTCTTGAGTCCCCTGCCACCGGCTGCATCCAAGCTATCGTTATTGCTGGTCTGGGGGCCACCGTGCCTGCCTCTGTCTCCCTCCACCCCTTCTCACCTTTTCGCAGGCCACTCCCAGAGTAATCTTTTAAAAGCATTAATCAGATCTCGTCACTTTCTTGCTTAAAACATTCCAGTGGCCACACTTGCGCTTAGGATACAATATGAAACCTTAAATGTGGCCCCCACACCCTGGTCCCTTCCTGCTTCTCTGCCCCTCCCTCCTCCAGCCTGAGGGTTCCACTCTGACCACCGGTTCCTTTCCCCCACTCCTTCCAGGATGGCTCCTACTAGTCCAGGGCCTAGATCCTGTCGCCTTAAAATAGGACCTTTTCCAGAGACGCTGTCCCTGACTTACCCTTCGAGTCTAAGTCACCTTCTCCTGTCATACTCGGTAGTGGCACCTTCTTCTTTATCCTTGCAGCGTTTATTCCAAGAAATAGTTATACATCTCTTTGTATATTTCTTCCCTGGTGTCCGACCTGGGAGGCCAGGAGCCGTATCACTTTGGTTCACGGCTGAATCCAGGCAACAGAAAGCTCTTGGATGGCACTCTGCCAACTGTGGGGAATGTGAAGTTAATTTTGCCATAGTCCCTAGCCTCGGGGGGGCTTACGGTCACTTAATGAGAAAAAAAGATGAAGAAAAATTACATGGAGTCATTCTGTAGCTCAGAGGGAGTTTTAAAAAATGACTTTTAGGATCAGGAGAAAGCATCCTACATTCAAGCAATCATACAGAAGCATTCTCATGACTTAAAAATCTCTAGGTTGGAAGGGGCATTAACACTTTAGGTCATTAAAAGGTTACTAGTGGTGTAGACGGGGCCTTCCTTCTATCTTTAGGGGGGAATCTACCATTAAACCAAACATGTTTCTAGTTTGTGTTAAGGACTTCTTGTTATTTATTCATTTCCTTGTTATTTGTGCATTTGTACGTGTATCCAGGTGTGTATAAAATTTCTCTCTAGGATGTTCTGTCCTGTGAGAGGGTGAGTATATTTTTGGTGAATGCTACACTGACTTCCAGAACTTCCGTGGAGTGCCGAAAGAGAAGGCAGGGTATGAGGGGAGATGCTGTGATCTGATATGGACACAGAAGTGGATAGAGACAGTAGATTGAAGAGTCCTCTCTCCCAGTATAAAGTATGTGTAGAGAGAAGTGGGTAAAACTACACAGCTCTAGGGAATCTTGCACAATCTTCCCATTAAAGGATGTTGAGAATGTCTAAGAACCCGAATGATTCTAATCACACTGGTGTGGGATTTAGACATCTAGTCCAAATTTTGCATCAGGCAACCGGAATTATTAAACAAATAGAGAAAAATGGTCACAAAACAAATATGACAAATATCATTACATTTATAATAATTTAAATTGCAAAGCCTTTGTTTCTTGCTTGTTTCTCTCTCTCTCTGTCTCTGTCTCTTTCTTTCTCATATACCGGATAGAGAGCAAGCATGTGCCTGCATGAGTGGGGGGAAGGGCAGACGGCGAGAACCCTCAAGCAGTGTCCCTGCTGAGCACCGAGCCCAGTGCTGGGCTCCCTCTCGGGTCCCATGAGATCATGACCTGAGCTGACCGTTGAATAGACTGAGCCATGCAGGCACCCTGCAAAAGCTTTTCTAAAACCTACCCAACGCATAAAATAAAACCCAACTGTAAAGGTGCAGCAGTTTTTTTTTTTTTCTGCAGTTTGGAAGCTGGTCAATGAAAAATAGGAATTTGTGGTTAATTTTGTTTAGAAGTTGAGAAATTTGGAAGTGTTTATTCCCCCTTCTAAACATTACCCTCAACGCGGTACTGAGCCGCATATTCAGAGAACAGGGCAGTACCCCAGAACGTCTCCCAAGCTAGGTGCTGAGGGCTTAAAAATCCCTCTTTTCGCAATTCGTGGTTTCCAGTTAAACCTCGCTCTCTCCATATGGTCCACTTTTAAAGACAAACCCTTCTGGGAGGTGTAAGTTTGGACGTAGGGAAGGAGGAGAAAGCATCTCAGAATTTACTGAGTACTGAATCTGGGCCAGGAACTCGGTATGTGCGCTCTCCTGTGTTTTCCGTTCCACAAATGCAGAAGCCAAGTCTTGGAGAGGTTTAGTAACCCTCCTTTATGTGGCTGAGTTGGAGAGCTGAGATCTGACCTCCCCGCCGGGCTGCTTGTAAACTCACGTTCTTTCCTGTACCTATCCTACATCTTATAGTGATTAATTAAAGGGATGCTTTGCTCTAAAAGCTGGGGATCAGAAGCACGAGAGTGTGCTCAGAATCTGGAAGAGAAGTAGGGGTGATAAGAGAGGGACAGGAAAGCACAGGAGGCTGGAGAGCCCTTCGGGTCCCTCCATGGGAGAATCTCCTCTGGGCCTTGCTCCTCCGTGGGTTTTGCTTTCTGCCCCAGGAGGTTCGGATGGGCTGGGAACCAAAGCTAAAATGACGGAAGGGAGTCCCTGATGCGTCCTTCTGTGTTCGCATGAGCAGTGAGATCCAAAGGCCCCTTCGGGATGTGAATACCTGAAATTCAAAGACGACAAATATGCATTTAGACTGTTTATTTTAGGTTTCCTGTTTACATTTGTTCCAGTTTTATTCTCTCACTGGAAAGTAAAATGGGACTGAAGGGGAAAAAGACGAGCAGATGCAAGAGGGAAGTGAAACCCAGTTTTGGAAGTGGAACCATTTTTACATTTGTGTTAAAACTGTGGGTTTAAAACATTCAGCTCTCTTGGAAACCAATGTGGGTGGAGAGCGTTTGTAACAGGGCTTCACCTAATTCATTCTATATGCTTGGCAAAGGAGAGGCTGAAATAAGAGCCAAATTCCAAAGGGTCTCTAAGGGAAGCAAGGTCATACTGCATTCAGAATTCTACAGCAACCTGGCCTGCACGGAGGATTTTTAATGTGTTTGTGCACTTAGGAGTCATTCTTCTAGAATACTGTAATTGTTTAGCCATTTTGTGAGGTTCTCTTATAAATGTATTGCAAACACTGCTTCATGGCTAGATAAAAAAGACTTAAATAATTTAATCAGGTTAACTCAGTTAATTTTGAAACTGAAAATAATGTGGAAGGATTGATTGATTAGTTACACTATCATAATAAATTTGCAGGAATAATAAAATAAATAAAAAAGACGCCATGTTTTTATTTTTATTTATTTTTGTCTGAGGAAGTTGGCCCATCCTCAATAAAAAATGTGCTTTAACTCCAAGTGATCTTATTATGAAGAGTTGTTGAATTTTACATTATTTTATAATTAACTCTGCTGTTTAATGAGACTCATTTGCAAGGTAAAAGGGCAAAATGTGAAAAGCAAGGAAATCTAAAGTTGTTCATCAGTAATTACAATGAAAATAGGAATACGCAGAAATGTCATTTTAACTCACTTTCTGGGAAGACATTCCAGAGTTTGGGGGATGACAGAACGTCTTTCGGGTTCTTAAGGTCCTAAAGGGAGTAAGGAGTTTAGACTTTTGAAGTTGTTTTTGCTTACAACCAAATTTACCTCAAAGTGCAGAGTGCATAAGAGTTAATTTAAATGTCGGTTACAAATTCCAAGAAATGCGGAGATATAAACCAGAAAGACAACATGACCTGAACAGGGGTTTGGGAATGTGGACTCTGATGTTGACCTTGTGTCACTTGCTTGTGTGTGTGTGTGTGGTTTTTTGTTTTCGTTGTTGTTGTTTTTAACTTTGTAGTGATGAAATACAGCTCCCATTCTGTTGACCCCCTCGAGGTAGTACCAAACATAGAATAAAATGGAGCATACTCACTTCTGTTTTTCTGGACAATGATATGGAGGGACCATGCCCCTCTCTTCTGAAGATAATATGGGGTTAGAGCAAAGTTTCAGCCATTTCTGAGAGAGCCAGGATCCAGACGTCTGTGTCTTTTGATGTAAGTGTTGCTACTTCCTGCCCCTCCAAGGGGTTTCTTGCCTCTAGTGATGTTCGAGCCATCGGAAGGAATCAGAATCAGTTCGTCGATAAAAGTTTTGGGGGTGACCTTTGTCAGCCTTGTAGTGTACTCTGTCCATACCAGTGCACCAGTGGTTCTTCAACTTCTGGGGTCTTCAGCCCATGTGAGAACATCGTAAGAGTTATTGACCTTTTCTCAGAGTATTGTGCACATTCACAGAATGACTTCCCAGAGTTCGCTAGTCCGGAGGCCCATTCGGGGACCATGGGTTGTAAGCCCTAGCTCTGCAGGGTTACTTTCCATAAGCTCTGAAAACATTACTATCCAAGTTGCCTTCTCTGAGCAAGGAGCTACTCCTTTTGGCCGTTAAGTCAGTACAGTATCTTCTGTTCATATCCTGCCCATCTTAGAGGTGACCAAAGATTTCCCCAGAGGGACCTAACCATTTATGTCACTGTCTTTTCCAAGCTCCAGTCTTAAGTTTGAATGCATCTTATTTTCTTCCTTTCTTTATATCAGATTCCTACCCATTCTCATAACCTGTATGGTCTCCCACCTGCCTGCCCTCACCACTCTCCTGGTGACTTCTAACAATACCACTTACACTTGGTACCAGCCATAGGATGTTCATGATTCTCCTTTTGCTTCTTTTTAAATCAGTTTTTACTATGAAATATTTTAGTGTATACATATGAACGGAAAATAGAAATACTACCTGTTTTAACAAAATCTTAGCATTACGACATATTTACATCATATCCTTAAAAATAATTACAATTGTTTTTTTAAATTTATATATATATATATATATATATTTAAGATTTTATTTATTTATTTGACAGAGAGAGGGCATAAGTAGGCAGAGCAGCAGGCAGAGGGAGAGGGAGAAGCAGGCTCCCCACTGAGCAGGGAGCCCAATGTGGGACTTGATCCCAGGACCCTGGAATCATGACCTGAGCTGAAGTCAGATGCTTAACTGACTGAGCCACCCAGGAGCCCCAATAATAATTACAATTGTAATGAAAATCTTCTACACTGCCCTTGGAACCCCTTTCTCTTTTTCTTTCCCAAGAGCAACTGCTGTCATTTTGAGGCATGGTATTTTACTATTCAAAAAAAATTTTTTTCTTTTTGTCCCGGGTGTAGATCTATTCCTCTAATGATACAATGATTTCTTGCAAACAGAAAATAGCCTTATTCTTCTTTTGGTTTGCCCCACAATGTTTGGCTGAGTGCTCAAGGGGTCCCGTGTTAGTGTCTCAAGATGCATACACGTGGGGTTACTTAGTTTTTGGCACTTTTTCACTTTAAGGTTCTCCTCCTTCTTCTTGTCCCTCAAAGATACTTTGCATCTTTCAGAAAATTCAGAAGACCATCTTCTCTCATTTTCTATATTTTCCCTTCTTTCTGCAGCAGAAAACTCAGATTATACTAAGTTTTATATTCCTTTGGATATTCTGTTGCTCTTCATTTCTCCCATTTCCTTTTTTTTATTGTGTTATGTTAGTCACCATACAATACATCATTAGTTTTTATGCAGTGATCCAAGATTCATTGTTTATGCACCACACCCAGTGCTCCATGCAATCCGTGCCTCCTTAATACCCACCCCCAGGCTCACCCACCCCCCCATCCCCTCCCCTCCATAACCCTCAGTTTGTTTCTCGGAGTCCACAGTCTCTCGTGTTTCCTCTCCCCTTCCGATTTACCCCAATTCACTTTTCCTTTCCTTCTCCTAATGTCCTCCCTGCTATTCCTTATGTTCCACAAGTAAGTGAAACCATAGGATAATTGACTTTCTCTGCTTGACTTATTTCACTCAGCATAATCTCCTCCAGTCCCACCCATGTTGATGCAAAAGTTGGGTATTCATCCTTTCTGATGGCTGAGTAATATTCTGTTGTATGTATGGACCACATCTTCTTCATCCATTCGTCTGATGAAGGGCATCTGGGCTCTTTCCACAGTGTGGCGATTGTAGACATTGCTGTTATGAACATTGGGGTACATGTGGCCCTTCTTTTCACTACATCTGTATCTTTGGGGTTTCTTACTCCTTGAGTCTCAGTGCCTTTATTTGTAGGTTTGGGGAAATACTGTTGCTTTAGATCACCTTGAGCTTTATTCAGGTAGTATAAAATATATGTGTAATATGTGACTAAAAGGTAAATTCATTTTCCTCCAAATATTGTTACTTTGTTTTACGTGTTTATACACGTCAGAGATTCATCCCTTTGTCCCTCTTAGCTCCTGGTATTTCCCTGCCTCACAGGTGAGGAAACCAGGGCTGGGAAAGCTAAAACAGCATCTCAGGTAGGAGAGCTGGGGCAAGACCAAGGTCTCTAGATTTCTGTTCTTTTCACCTCGCCACTATGCACTGTTACAGTAAAATTTTAAGAATAGCAGCTGTTAATCTCATTGGATGATTTGATATTGTTTGGGTCACTTTACACTGCCACCAATTCTTACATCACCTCAAGTTAGATGGTTTATCATCCTGTGTTACAGTTACCCACACTGAGCCTCAGGAAAGGTAAAAGGAGTTGCTTAAAGTCATGGTTAGTAACTCTTTCTAGTAACAGTAACAATGATAATAGCTCACACTTTCAAAACACTTTTCGGGTCCCACACCCTGGTCGAAGAACTTTATGTAAAATTACCGCACGTTTACATTTTGAGGCACAAACTCCGTATCTTCACTCCATAGGTGAGGAAAGTCAGACTTAAAGAGGTGAAGTAAGTTGGTTAAAATCACTCAGCTAGTAACTGTTGAAAGGAACTTCAAATCCCCGGTGCCAGATTCAGTGTGCCGCCTCCCAGCCGCCGAACAGGGTTCTAATCTTGACAGTGGGCGTGTTTTTCATCGTGCCTCCAAGCTCTTCTGCCGTATATAGTTCTTTCTCTAATTCGTTATAAATGTAGAAATATTTACTCAAATTTAGAGTCCAGTCTCTTATTCTTTTGACCTGGAATGTCCTTTACTAAATGAATAACAAACTCCAATTTGCCCTTCAAAATCCTGCTCGGCAGTCTCTGCCCTTGTGTCGTTGAGCCCTTTCCTCCCTTCCCTGAAAAGTCAAACACTCTACTGAAGATTCTCCTCCTGAACCATGTATTTACAGTTAAAAAACTAATAGGCTTTTTATAATAGTTTTAGATCTACAGAAAAAGGGGAGCAGAGTATACAGAATTTCCATATACCCACTTTCCCTGCTCACGGTACATTTATTTGTTACGGTGGATGAACAAATATTGGTTTATTATCATCATCAGCTATATTATTAGCAACTGTTATTATTAACTGAAGCTCATCGTTTACATTATGGTTCACTCTCGGTGTTGTGCCATTTCTGTGGGTTTTGACAAATGCATAATGGTATGTATTCCCCCTTACGGTATGATACAAAAGTTTCATCACCCTAAAAATCCCTTATGCTCCACCCGTTCACCCCCTCCCACCTCCTTCATCTAAACCCCTGACAACACTGATCTTTTTGCTATTTTTACAGTTCTGTCTTTTCAGAATGTCATATACTTGAAATCCTACAGTATGTAGCCTTTTCAGACAGGCTTCTTTCACTTAACAATATGCATTTAAATTTTCACATGTCTTTTTGTGGCTTGTTTGTTTTTATCATTGAATTTGTTATATGGATGTACCACAGTATATTTTCCAGTTCATCCAGAGAACATCTCAGATGTTTTCTGTTTTGGCAATTATGAAAAAAAGCGTCTATAAACATTGTATGCGTGTTTAGTGTGAACATAAGTTTTCACCGCATTTGGGTGAATGCAAAGAAGCATGATTGCTGGATTGTGGGGTAAGGGTATGTTTAGTTTTGTAAGAAATTACCCAGGTAACTGGACCATTTTGCATTTCTGACAACAATGAGGGAGAGTTCCTGTTGCTTCACATCCTCACCACTATTTGATGTCGTCAGTTTTTGTTTTGTTTTGCTTGGATGTTGGCTGTTCTAATAGTGTAGTGGCATCTCATTGTTGTCTTGGTTTGTAATTCTCTAATGACATGACGGGAGCTCTTTTCACATGCTGACTTATCATCTGTATTATCTTTTTTGATGAGGTGTCTGTTCACGTCTTTCACCCGTTTTTAAATTGGGTTGTTTTCTTATTGTTACGTTTTAAGAGTCATTTGGGTATTTTGGATACCAGTCCTTTATCAGATTTGTGTTTTGTAAATACTGCCTTCCAGTCTGTGCCTCGTCCTTTCATTCTCTTAAAGGCGTTTTCTCATAGCAGAGGTTTTTAACTTAACTAAAAACTCATCACCCGACCCAAGGTCACTAGATTTTCACCTACATTATTTTCTAAGTGTTCGACAGTTTCTTTTTTTTCATTTAAGTCTATGACCCATTTTGAATTAATTTTTGTGAAATGTGTAAGATCAGTGTAGAGATAGTTTTCTTTTAATGTGCACGTCCAGTCATTTCAGCACCATTTGTTGAAACAATCATTCTTGCCTTTGCTCCTTTATCAGAGGTCAGTTAACTATATTCTAGGCTGTCTGTTTGCTCTGTTTCTCTATTCTTTCACGAATACTACACTCTCTGGAGATTACAGTCGCTTTATAATAAGTCTTGAAGTTGAATAGAGTCAGTCCTCTGACTTTGCTCTTCTTCAGTGTCGTGTTGGCTATTCTGGGTCTTCTGCTTTTCCATACAAATTTTAGCATCAGGTTTTCAGTGTCCACAAAATAACCTGATGGCATTTTGGTTGGGATTGCATGGAATGTATAAGTCACACTGAGAATGGACATCTTAATGATATTGAGTTTCCTGTCTGTGAACACAGACTAGCTTCCCATTTATTTAGATGTTCTCTGATTTATTTGATCAGTTTTATAGTTTTTCTTCTATGGGTCCTGTACATATTTTTTAGATATATACCTTAATGTTTCTTTCTCTTTTTGGTGTTGATCTAAGTGGTTTTTTATTTTTAATTTCGAACTCCAGTTATTCATTGCTGGTGTATGAGAACACAATTGACTTTTGTATATTAACCTTGTATCTTGCATCTTTGTTCTAATCATTTATTAGTTCTAATCATTTATTAGTTTATTAGAGTTTTTGGGTCAGTTCTTTGGCATTTCCTACACAATCATGTTATGTGCAAATAAAGAGAGTTCTATTCTTTTCTTTTACAATCTGTATATCTTTTCTTTCATTTCTTCTCTTATTGTATTACTTAGGACTTCTAGCATGATATTGAACAGGAGCAAAAAGAGAGGACATTTTTCATGGTCCTGATCTTAGGAGAGGGCAGTTAGTTTCTCTTCACTAAGTATGATGTTAGCTGTAGGTTTTTTGTTAGGTTTTTTGTAGCTATATGTTATTAACTTGAAGAAATGCCCCCTCTATTCCTAGTTCACTGAGAGTTTTTATCATGAACGGGTGTTGGATTTTTGTCAAATATTTTTTCTGCATCTATTTATATAATCATGATTTTTTATTATCCATATTGAATCTATTAATGTGAGGGGTCACATTAATTGATTTTTTTAAAAAAGATTTTATTTATTTGAGAGAGGGAGAGCAAGCAAACAAGAAGGAGAGAGAGAGGACAAGCATCAGGGAGGGGCAGAGGGAGAAGGAGAAGCAGACTCCCCATTGAGCAGGTAGCCCGATGTGAGGCTCAGTCCCAGGACTCCAGGATCATGACCTGAGCCAAAGGCAGATGCTTAACTAACTGAGCCACCCAGGCGCCCCTCACATTAATTGCTTTTTGAGAAGTGAACCAACCTTACATACCTAGAATAAATCCCACTTGGTCACGGTGCATAACTTTTTTATACATTGTTAGATTTGATTTGCTAATATTTTGTTGAGGATTTTTGCATCCATGCTAATGAGTGATATTAATGTTTTGTTTTCCTTTCCTTTCTTGGCTTTATCTGGTTTTTATTTTAGAGTAACGCTATCCTGATAGAATGAGTTAGGAAGTGTTCCCTCTGTCTCTATTTTCAGTAAGAAATTGTAGGAACTAATATCATTTCTTCCTTAAATGTTTGGTGGAATTCACCAATAAAACCATTAAGGCCTAGTGCTTTAATTTTTTTGGAAGGTTATTCATTATTGACTTGATCGATTGAACAGAAATAGGCCTATTCAGATTATCTATTTCTTTTTGTGTGTGTTTTGCTAGATTGTGTCTTTCACAGAATTGGTTAATCATTCTTTCACATGTTCTGTTTCTAAACTGTGTATCTACTTTCCTATGGCATATTTCATAATTTATGTGTGTGTGTGTTTATATGTGTTTATATTTATATGTATCTATTTGTGTTTGTGTGTGTGTGTGTGTGTGTGTGTGTGTGTTTTCTTCTACTAAATGGTGGAGTTTCTGAGAGTATAGACCATGGTTTTAAATTTTATATCACTAAGACTGCACAGTGACTGATGTATTTCATGGAAGCTGAATGAGATGACCTGAAATTCTTCAAAATATCAAATGAATAAAAGAAATACGTATGATAACACCACAGCTATAAGAAGAAGAACATGAGATTTTTAAATAAATGTCATAAATTTTTTTATTTTATGAAGGACTAATCTACCTAGTCCTTTTAACTGGTTTGGTTCTATGGTGAATTTTAATGTTGAACTATAGTCTCACTTTACCGTTTGAGAGAAGGTTGATCAATAGCAAGTCAGAGAAATCTAAAGTTAAAGGATTTTAATCTAAAATGATGATGTTGGGCGCCTGGGTGGCTCAGTGGGTTAAAGCCTCTGCCTTCGGCTCAGGTCATGATCTCAGGGTCCTGGGATCGAGGCCCACATCGGGCTCTCTGCTCAGCGGTGAGCCTGCTTCCTCCTCTCTCCTCTCTCTCTGCCTGCCTCTCTGCCTACTTATAATCTCTCTCTCTCTATGTCAAATAAATAAATAAAATCTTTAAAAAAAATAAAATAAAATAAAATAAAATAAAATGATGATGTTTGTCATTGAAGGAAGTATTAATACAATTATCAGGATGTGATCCACCCCTTTCCCTATTTCTCGAAATTATCCATGCATAAAACAGAACACACCTGAACAGAGACAATAACCATATAACCTGAGCCTCACTGGGGAGAACGGATGATTAAATTTACAAAACAGGAAGTTAGACTTGTAATTTAAACTTCTGCTTCGTCTTTGGCTATGATTAAATATTATGTTCAGGACAAAGAATGAGCTGGTAGGTCTCTCTAATCTCTGCTCTGATCTGCTAACTGCTATTGTGTAACTAAGGTACCTTGTGTCCCCCAAAGGGTGAGCCGCAGGCTGCTTTCTTCAGACCCCATGTTTAGATTGCCTGCAAGCCCTCAAGTGCTACATCCGCTGAGATTCGGTGTTGCGTTTCATTGATGTGTTCAGGCTCTTTTGGTCAGAGAAACCGAAGCATAAACATTGTGCTGACAAGTCTGGGTCATGGAGCGGTTTTTGGTCGCTGAACTGCCCAGCCAGGTTATTAGGGAACAACATTTTAGCAGCAGCAGCAAGTTGTTTGTATGATATCTGATCCTAGACATTTTGCATGTGTTTAACACTATATGAATCTATTTTAAAGATTTTTGATGATGATGGTAAACAATCAGATTTCCTCGTGAAGTTGACTCCTGTTATTTCTAATAGAATGTATCACATTATTTTTCTGCATTTCTTCTCTATAGTCTGTGAAGTTTGCTTTTGTATAACAGGGGGTTATTTTTAATAATCCACGCATGCTGAAAAATGTTTAGTTCCAGTATTTTAATGAAATAATAGTGTTCCCTATGGGCTTGGTACCAGAGTTAAATGTGTGCAATTCCTCAGTTGCAAAGCTATGCGATACAGTGGATAAATTATGATATAAGTTTGATTACTAACTTGGTTATTTATGTAGTGTGTGATATTTGCATGGCTGCTTCACCAGTTTGATTCTTGATTTCCTTTACTATAAACTGGATAAAATGCTGTACCATATTTTTAATGGTCACAGAGACCTTTGATATTTTTCAACAAAAAATCTGTGCCAAGGGTTTTGTTGCCATTAAACACGTGTTTAGTAATAACCGATAAGCTGGACATGAGGCTTTTGAAAAGAAACTAATTGAATGGGGGGTTTTGCCTTAAATTTTGAATGCTTATAAATTTAGCATTTCTCCATTCACATGATATGGACATTTGTGTCTTCTCTCCTCAGATCTTTATAAAAAACGAGTATAGCACTTTCTTACAGTTGGATCATAAAGAATTTATATCCTTCTGCATGCTGAAGTTTTATTGTCTTGAAAAAGATTTTCTTAGCAGTATGTAACATCTCCCATGCCATGATACATGTTGACATGGACCATATGTGCTGCCTTTTTCTTTTTCTTTTTTTATATAATGAGCCATGTTGAAGAAACTGCACAGTGGCCTTTGTGAATTTATTTTGAAACTTAAAACTGATGCGCGTTTTTTGTTTTGTTGTTTTTAGTGATACTGTGTCTTCCAGAACCATAGCTAGTTTGTAAAAACTGGATACACTGTATCACTTGTCCCCCAAAAGAGCCCACCTGGTAGTGTGTCCTTTGAGAGGACTAACACAGTGCTCCTGAAATGGCAGTGTGGAAACCTATGACCAGTTATTTCTTTGTTTTCAGACTTGAATTCTTTCCACTTCAATAGAATCAAATTTCTGTTCTCATCTTGGACAACTACTTGAATGACTTGAGATCCAGCCCACCCCAAACTCTATTTATTTATTTCTGCCTTCACCTCTATGCCCTGAAAACCTGTTACTCTCCTGCATGTTGTATCTTAGTTAACAGCCTCAGCAGCTGCACAATTCTCCCAAATTGCAGACGCCCTTGGAGTCATATGGGTATGCCTTCTTCTCCAAGCCCTACATCATCTTGCCTTCAAATCCTAATCATCCTTTTTTTCTCTCGAATACAGCGCCCCAACCCTCTGGCTCAGGTCATATGCTTGCCGTCACTCTCCTGGTTAATTACGACAGTCCCCTGAATGTTGTACCCTCGCACCACACTGCGATTCTAGAAGCACAAATATGATCGCGTCACCGGCCTGGGTAAAATAACTGTCGCCCTTTGTTTCTCCATTACATAGGCTGGTGCTTTAAAAATTATACGTTGCAAGCTATTAATCAATAGTGAATTCAAGTTAGTGACTCGCATTGAACTTTTAGAAATTTAATAGAAAATAAAATAGAATTCACCACGTTTTGTAAAGATACTGTTTGTGAAAGTCTGCTCTAGTTATATTTATAAACATGCACGTGTTTGGGTATTGCTTTGTGTAAAATTTATGTCTGACCACGGGTTATAGTCATGAAGTTTGAAAGCCATTGTGTGAAGCATAAAGTTCAAACTTTCAATTAGGGTACAAAGCGTCTTTTATAATCTGCCTCGTTAACCCTCCTACCCTCATCTCTAGCCAACTCTTCAGAAAAGCCTACGCCCATTTTCACTTCAGGATCTCACTGTGTTTCCCTAGTGTGATCTTTGCTTTTATACAGACTAGTTCCTTTGAATGAAGTAGCAGTTCTCAGACTTTTTTGGTCTCAGGATCCCTTTGAATTCTGACAGTATTCTTTTTTTTTATTTTATTGATTTATGTATTTATCGAAGAGAGAGTGCGTGAGAGTGCAAGTAGGGGGAGCTGAGGGGAGACGACCCACCCCCTGAGATCAGGGCCCAGGCAGGAAACCAAGAATCTGGCGCTTAACTGACCAAGCCACCCAGGTGCCTCTGAAAGTGTTCTTTAAATCCTTACAAAGAGCCTCTGTTTATATGGCCTGTAGCCTGTATCTCTTGATATATGTAACATACTAGAAACCAAAATGGAGAACGTAAAAATATATGCATCAATTTATTTAAAAGAATAACAAACCTATTGTATGTTGTCTTAAGTAATAAATTTTTGTGAAAAATAACTGTATTTTCCCAAACAAATAAAATAGAAGAGTGACATTGTTTTGCAGTTTTGCAAATATCTTTAATTTGGCTTCGTCAAAACCAGACAGATTCTCATACCTGGTTCTACAATGTGTTGTGATGTTCTGTTTAGTTGAAGGATTTGAAGAAAATCCAGACTCTAACAGAGATGTAGTTGGAAAAGGATTGAGTATTTTAATAAACTTTTCAGATGACTGTGTAGATCACAATCTTCTTTAATACTACACCAAAACTCAACAAGCGGTAATTTCTTAAATTACAGTGTTGGTCCAGAATCGTATCAATTCACTTTTCGTAGTCTAGAACATTAAAATCTGTATTCTGTCTCGTTTGCACTTTGAATGGATTTTTATGCATGCCTGATTTTGTAATATTGTGCACTAGCCGTTTGGGAAATATTGGTTCTTTGAATGATATGTAGATATTCCAAAGGTTTATCAGTTTCATTAAATAATATTTAAAATCATATTGGTTAATATTACTATGGATTGCATCAAATAAGTCTTTAAGTATCAGGAAGCTAGGAAGTTTTCCAAAATTTAAATTTTCACATAAAAGCTCTAATTTTATGATTGGCAACTGATACTGTTGGTTGTTTCCCTTGAAATGTCATACAACTGAATCAGTTTCATGGAAATGTAGCCTTATAGCATGTGATACATTTGAATTATTTCAGTTTGTCTGTCATGTGATTCTTGTGTTCCACAAGGTAAGTAAAGCTCCAACATCACACAAGTGCTTTTCCTTGAAATAACTACTGAACTACAGGATATAGCAGAAGTGTTTTATGCATACTGCTCCATTTCATCACATAGAAAATTAAAAAGGCACATATAGAAAGGTGAAGATTTTTAAAAATTAATAATTTTTATTCTTTTATTAAGGATATTCTTAAGCAAATCTGGCATCTCCTCCTTGTCATCATCACATTTCCTTTGTTCATGAAGTATTCCAGGTAGGGGCTGAGTTTTATTTCTTCACCACCCTACAATGATTGGTAGATGTCAGGATTTATCAGTGAGCAGCAAGCTTGTTCACCCTGTTGTATATTTTGGTTTTTGTCACACACACACACACACACACACACACACACACACACACACACACACACTCTTTATTTGTTTTGTCTTTCTAGAGAATCCTGACTATAAAGCAGGGTTGTCCACATTTGTAGTCTTATGTTAGTCCAAGGAATAAGATGCTGTCCTTGAGACTCTCTGGTCCTTGACACTGCCAGGTTTAGGCTCAGAGAAGTCAAAATAATGTGAGATTTTCAGATTACAATACAGATTTCAAAGCACTCGCACATTTGTGCGTAATTAACTTTCTCTAGAAGTAATCAGGAGCAGTGAGCACTCGGGATCCATGGGGAAAAGAAAATATTTTGAACTACATGGACCCTGGTGAAAAGGAAGTAACTGGTGGGAGAAGTAACCAGGAGAGGAGGCCCGATTATGAGATGAGTCATGTCCCTCCCACCTGACCAAAATGTTGAAGCTCTAAACCTCAGTAACTCGAAACGTGACTATATTTGAATATAGGGCCTTTACAGAGGCGATTTAGTTAAAACAAGGCCATGAGGGGAGACCCGAATCCACTGTGGGTGCTCTCTTTATAAGGAGAGGAGATTTGGACATATAAGAGTACCCCGAGGTGTGCTCATGGAGGAAGGACCACATGAGGACACAGGGAAAAGGCAGCCACCTGCAAGTCAAGGAAAGAGCCTCAAGAGAATCAAATCTGCTGATATCTCACCTTGGACTTCGGGTCTTCAGAGCTGTGAGAAAGGACATTTCTGTTGTGTGAGCCACCCAGTCTGGGCTATTTTGTTAGGGCAGCTCTAGCAAACTCATACAGGCCTAACACAGGCCCCAAGGGTGAACACTGATGACTTTTCAACTCTGCCTGGGGCTGGACATGATTTTGGTGCATTAGACATTTCTGTTCATCCAGAAGCCAAGACAGCGGATCTCAAGAACTTTCTTGGACGTGCTGGACTCACTCATCTCTGACTGGCTGAAGAGAGGCCAGGCTGAGTTGCTCTTTGCATAAAGCAGGGAGGGAGGGAACTCTGACTCCTCTTCCAAGAGCCCCGTCGTAACATATATACTGTATAAACTGTATTTGCGGTTCTCCTGCCTGGGTCCTTGCCCGTCCACAGCTGGAGCTCCAGAAAAGCCTTGTCAGCTCAGGCCGTGACCATCTCATATAGCCTAGTGACTTTTCTCATCCTAATATTTCAGAGGTCACTTTTTTCATCACCTGGAAAGTGCATTATTGAAGTCTGTTTTAAATAGCTAAGTAGATTTATAAGATTACAGTTTTTTAAAATGTTACTAATCATGAGATGGTATAATACAACTACCAAAAAGGCACTAGTGAGTGATTACTTGTCTGGTGCTCTGCAGTTTTAATAGTAATTATATAGTAATGATAATATTAATATTGTAGCTTCCATTTCTGTAGTGTTTACCATGCACCACACACCATGCTGAGCTCTTTACAGATGTTACCTTAGAAGTATTTTGACATAGACTATCTCATCTGGCTCTTGTAATTAAGCTGTAGGTTAGGCAAGGCAGTTATGATGCCCATTTTTCAGATGAGAAAATTAAAACATAAGAAAATTCAGTGATTTGTCTCAAGGTCACCTACTGATAAGTGGCAAAGCTTGAAGCATAATCCAGTTCTTCGGATTCCTAAATTAGTGCTTTTTCCAAACCACCTACTTTATAAACGGCATAAAATATTTTATATTATATATACATATATATAATACAATTTACAATACATATAAAATCATGAGCAGGCAAGCATGCTTTTCTTTGCCTCTTTAGGTTTGAAACAAATGTGAGAACCAGTAAGATAGGGAAAATGACATTTGCCTCCCAAAGACCACTGGCTTCCAGCCCTTGCAGGAAGGACTGGAATTGAAGAATGGAGGCCCAGAAGCATCTGCTTCTCACACCAGGAGCTGTACAGATTGAGGAAGAGTCAAACCGAGCTGGAACTTAAGCAAAATGGGAATATTAAGCCAATATAAGGATCACCAAAAAATTATAAACTTGGATCTGAGCAAATCAGGAAGACTATAAAGGGAACCAAAGATATAACATGAAGCAAAAAGACTAGGAAAACTTTTTCTTTCATTTACTTCTTTCATTGGTAAGATGAATTCGATTTATAGGAGGCAAAAAGTGTCCCCCCCACCAAAAAAAAAAAGTTATGCCTTCAAGACAGAGAAGAAAGAAGGTAATATATGACTGTGGAAAATGTTTGGCTCTAGCATACATCAGTATGTCCTTTCAGATATAAACTATGTCAGTTTCTATACTCAGATTTCATTCCTAACCACAGGAAAAGTCCCTCATGAGGGAAGAGTTTAAATCTAAACATGACAGAGGAAAGAGATGGTTAAAGAGCATTTGTTAAATCCAGTGATTTCCTCCCTTAAGGCATAACTCCTGAGCAAATTTACGATTGCTCTTACAGCAAAAGGGCAGTAGCATAAACAGAGATCTTATTGTTTGTTTCTAATAATCAGAAAATATTATAATATCTTTTGGTGATTTCAGTCTCTGGGATGGGATAGTCCCTACCCTGCTCGTAAAGACACTTAGGAAGCAAAGTGGCATTATTGCTTAACCCAAACCTCGATTAACTAATTAAGGCTGCAGACCAAAAACGACAGAGGGGGAAACTTTTCTGATTATTGTCACTCCATAATTACTAGTATTTTCCATAACCTAGGCAACTCGGCTGTCTAAGAAACAAAATCCAGCTGAAACTGAACCTTCAAAAGTTTTCCTTCTGCAGTTTTTTTTTTTTTTTCAAGGCCCAGAGCAGGATCTCTGTCATACTAAAGTTCCTCCTGGATGTCTGGAAAAAGTCTTAGAGCCTGGGAGACATTCCAAAATATGCGCACTGACCATCACCACAGGCGCGAACTGCTTAATGTATTTTGCAGAAATCTCCACTGCAGTGCAATTGATTACTGTCTGAAGCGATTTTTTTTCCTTTTTCAAAATAGCAAGCCGCTAAAATATGCTCTTTTGTATTTTATTACATCCTTAAATAACTCATGTGAACTGAATATGACTGGAGAAAGTTGCTGCTCTGAGTTTGTCACACGATGTCGAGTTTAAACAATTTTTTTTGAAATTGATAGGTGAATGGAAAAAAGAAAAACTCTAGCTCTATGGAGACTATATGTCCAAAGTTGTATTATACTCATTACTAAAATTTGAGTTTCTGTCCAGTTCCACTGTAGATACTGAAATAAGGTCAAAGGAAAACTGTGAAGAAAGGGCTTTTTAAGGAACAGGTGGAAATTGAAAAGAAAATGGAATCTGGAGCTTTGCGAGTCTGTCTGCCTGTGAGGATAGTGTTGATGAGGCTGGGGAGGACGTTGGAGGGCTCGTTGTCATGTTGCGACATAATTGAGATCACATTGTTCACAATCTTTAATTCTGTTTATTCCCTGCAGTGAAGCAAAGGAATGGACTTGTAGTGAACAGGCATTGGTTTGGTTCGTATTCATCACACGCAAACAGTGGTAGCAGAAGCGTTCCCTGGCTAATTCTAACGTCACGTAGAAACAGTCTGACGAATCAGAGCAGGGAAAGTGCCGGGAAGGTATTGGAATCATAGTAAAGAAAGGATGGAAGGGACGTCAACGATGAGCTTTCTCATTCTTGTTTTCATGGCAGTTTTCATATCCTGGCTTGAAGTTGGAAGGTGATCCCGGTATCAATCCCATCTCCGCCAGACAGCAGACTGAGGCTAGTCACTGCTGCTGGAAGAGTCCTCCCTGACAGTGATTCATGGGAACCAACTGTCAGAGGTTCTGATGCTCTTAAATAGAAGCTGGTGTATGTCTTTCACTGTTGGACAGTCACTGGAGAGATTTCACGTGGTGTAAAGGAGCTTTGCAGAGCAGTCAGCCCACTCCTGTCTCTAAACAAGGCCCGTCTCAGAAATCATGGGCTCATTCACGGGCATCACATTTTGAGTATTTCATGTTTCACGTACATGTGTGGCGAGCTTCCTGAGGCTGCAGTACACGGGTGACCCCAGGGAGAGCTGCGAGATGCTGTGGGCAGCTGGACTCATTCACCTCTGACTGGCTCGGGAGAGGCCGGGCTGAGGGAAGCCCAGGCCTTTTATTTTATATCGTCACGGGAGACTAAAAAGGAAACGGTAAATTTGTACACTTAACTTATGATCTTAGGAATTATTTATGAATATCATAAATACATACGAAGGGATAATCAGATAATTCCAATCCAGGCGGAACAGGTGATTCCAAAATGGTAGAAGGCTCTGTCCTCAGACCCGAACTGACAGAGAGCGAGCACACTTACTTCTTTCCCTTCTGACGTGTTCATACCTCACCTGTGCGTCCAAGCCTGCTTCCGTGTGACATCGTGGCCTTTTGGCCTTGGAACCAAACTTAGAGACCATACACTGAAACACCTTTTTTTCGATCGGTAAGGGAAACGAAGGCCGTGAAAGGTTAGCTGAGTTGCCCCCGGTCAAATAACTGCTCGGAGGAGGCGGATGTGAATCTCGAGGCTGGTTTTGCCGCCTCCCACGTCCAGGGTCCTTTTCTCTCGTCCCCTGCCCCCTTCACCGAACGCGTCTTCCCCCGAAGGACGGGAGGGCAGCAGCGGCTTCGTGGTGCTCCGCGCCGGCCCGTGTCCACTCTCAGGGGCAGCCGGCTTCGCACGAGCCCTCTGCGCTCCCGGCCAACAGAGCTAGACCTGGCCGGCGAGGCTTGCATCACCCTGTCCCTGCTCCAGAACCCCCATTTTGTAGAAACCACTTTGGTCTGGTGAGTTCAAAGGCGTCGTGAGAAGGGGGCACAAGGTGGGTGGCATTTGGGGTTCTTGATACTGTTGTTTCGTAGCTGGTGCTGGTGATGCAGGGATGTTCGCTTGGCGAAGAGTCTGCGAGCCGTGCGTTTCTGGATGCTTCAGAAAAGTCTGACACATTTTACAGGACAATTGAAAATTCATTGTTAAAACGGGTTGGCGTCAAAGAGATTCAATACCTCTAGAAATTGTTTTGCAGGTCAGTTTTTAAAACTTAAAACAATATATTAAACAAAAACAGTCATCATTGTTTGGTATAAGCAGAGTTTTTATTGTAAAGCTAATTTAATCTACTCCTTCAGGTAGAAAGTTTTTCTATGCCTGGGTCTTTTCCTCCATACTGTGTAACTACTTAAAAGGATCATTTAATGGGGTGCCTGGGTGTCTCAGTGGGTTAAGCGTCTGCCTTTGGCTCCAGTCATGATCCCAGGGTCCTGGGATCGAGGCCCGCATCGGGCTCCCTGCTCAGGAGGGAGCCTGCTTCTTCCTCTCCCTCAGGCCCTCCCTCTGCCTGCTTGGGCTCTCTCTCTCAGTCTCACTGTCTCTCAAATTAATAAATAAAATCTTAAAAGAATCACTTAATAGCAAAAGCTATTAGTTGTTTACTACATCTTCACACTATAGAAATGAATCTAAATTAGAGCTAACTCAAAGCCTTTTTTCTAATTTTCTTTTGAGTTTGTAATAATTGACACTTGAACTTTTAAGAAGCATACTCAGTATCTGATTTGTGTGATCAGTGCATGTGATTGTGTGTGTGTGTGTGTGTGTGTGTGTGTGTGTGTGTGTACACTTGCCCAAGGAGTTAAGTTCCAGTTATAAGAAGGAAACATTTATTGACAGGAAATAATCATTTGTCTCTACTTTGACCTTGAGTGTCTCTGAGTAACTTTAACCTTTAAACTTAGAGACCAAGAAGATAAAACTTTCAGCTTCAGATATAATCCGATGAGGTGAAGCCTTTGTCTGTCACCAGGGTTTATGCTCCGATTTAAAGTCCAGGATAAGCCGGGTTTCCCATCTAAGTATTTTACCTCCGTAATTAGGGATGTAAGTAGATACAGCAGTGGATTCCGAAGATGACATTAAAATATCATTCCACTCTTGGAAAGCCATCATTTATTATTATTTTTTTCCCACCAGCTCATATCCAAGATTCACAAGAATCTCACTTTATTAATTGAGGTGACACATCTATGATTATTTGTTCCAAAGGAAATGGACTCCTTCCAAGCAAAACAGTGTTCTGGTTAGGATTAGAGTACACAGGCTCTTTCATCCTAGCGATACTTGGAGCTGTCCCGACTCCACCATTCTTAAACCCGTCCTTAACATCACCACTGAGATAGGGAGAGGTAGAGACTTCTTTCCAAGCATGGGAGCTTCCACAGAATCTTCTTTTGCTGCTCCTCCTCCCTCCTACATGCACAGCAGTACTCAAGCCGCTTCAGAGACCGGCAGCCTGTGTGATTGGTGGGATGCTACGTGCCTGGTGTGGTTCGGGTCTGCCAACTAATTGTGCTCAGTCCTCACTCTCTGAGATATTCGAGAACCCTCGTGGCTCCTTTGGTGTAGAAGCCAGTGCAGATTCAACAGGACAAAGCTTTAAATATGCCGGAGACCTCATTTCTATTAGAGATGAGTTGTCTGGTTGCATTTGGCTTCCCACTTTATTTTCTTCTGCTATTGCCTGTTACACATCACTTGTTTGTTTTGTTTTCATTCTTTCTTTTCTGTGTTCTGACTAATTTTGTTTCCAAAAATTCAATTCAACAGTTATTTTAGAATATACTGTACGCCAGGCAGTATTCCATTCTCCTGTGGCTAAGAAAGGAAATTTTATTTTGTTGTGGACTGTTCCTTGAGAAAGATTCTGAGGCAGAGAGGCAAATCTTTTTAAAGAAATGTGTGAAGTGTTGGTGGTGCAGGTGGGTGGTTCACAGTGACCGCATTTAGGAAAATACACGGACTACCTGTCTTTGTAGGTTTTTGGTCATATTTTAAACTAGAATGGTCAAAAGCTATGTAGTTCCTGAATTATAATAAGCTAGTTTTTAGTGAATAATACTATATATTTGATCAGCATCTTTTTAGGTAATGGACTGGGGAAAATTTCCAGAGTATTTTTATTATTGCTGAGAAACATTGTAGACAATAATTATAACATCTGATTATCTGCTAGATTGAAATCAAAATTATTCCTGCGTTTTTAAGGGCATCAGAGGTATCCTTGAGCCTCTGAAAGTTTCTTTGGGCTCTGTAGATGCAATTGCAGTTGTGTACCATTACAGAGCTACCTTAGTGAGCATTCAAGTAGTAGGAGAGTTTAAAGAAAGGGGGGGAAGCAAAAAAAAGGGGGGGCAAAAAGGGGCAGTAGCATACTGAGCTCTTACTTAAACAGAGCAGTTAAAAAGAAACCAACTGTGTAGCCCAATCAGAATGAAATAGATTGATAGAAACTAAATAATTAGATATTTTGGCTCTGGATTAAGCACATGAAGAAATTTGAAAAGCGAGAGAACGGAGTTTTGTTATTCTAGTGATATTCATTAATCCTAATGAGGCTAAAGAGGACTGAGCAATTGATGTAACTTCTGGGTTCATGGTAACAAGCCAAAGAAGACAAATTTTGGCAACATTTTTGCTGGCAAAACCTGATTTGCACTAATATGAAGTTACTTATAATCTTCAGATATCCCAGTTAATGGGACTTTTGAGACATTTCACTGTGGACACACTTTGTGTGGTTTCACAGCAGATGATACCCATACAGTATTACTCTGGTAAATTCTGAAAAAATCAGTTCTGAAACACATGTAGTTCCAAGGACTTCAGGAATCGTGGACTTGCACAGCTATCAGCCATTGGGAAGAGACCTGGAAAGGCAATTAGGAGTGGGCTAAAGCCTCCTTAGATAAGGAGAGTGGGTAGCCATTTTGTAAAGTGCTAAAGTCAAGAAGGAAAACTCTAAGCACATTCTGTAGGGTTATGCAACAAAAGGTCTACCCAGAAATTGAAAGAAGTTTTTTTTGAAGTGGAGGGGGATGGGGTTGGAGATCCACTTCTCATCACACACTCTTCAAAACTCATTGAACTGTTACCGCGTGTATGTATTCCTTTGGTTTAAATAAGTTAAATTAATGATTTCAGCAAACTTCCTTTGAGTTTGTATAGTACGCTAGGTAGCATATCTGATAGTGTAAGGGTTAAAACTTTAAAGAATTCTAATGTGGAAAATGGACTGCAAACAACAAAGCATAATGCAAAAAAGGAAGTGACTATCTATACAGAGTAGAGTGACTACTCTTTTCTAGAATTAAGAGAGAGCATAACAGACGTGAACAACTATGCGTGTCTACGTGCGTCTGGGGGTGATGGGCCCCATGAACCGTGGAGGAACGAGGAGGGTAGAAGTTTTCACAGTGGTGCTCTTCCTGGTCAGAACCCAGAGGCCTTCATCCAAGAGAAGTAGGGGATATGGGAATGGAGTCAAAGATACAGAAGAGTTCATAACAGAGAACGTTTTTCCATGGCCTCCCTGTTGTCAGGGAAAACTAACCCACAGCTCCTACATTTTGACCTGTTTTTCCTGCAAGGAGGAAGCTGTTCAGACAGTTTTGTTTTGGTTTTTGGCTTTTTCTAGGTTGGAGGAGGAAGAAGGTGCATTTTACATAAGAACCCTATGTCTTCATTTCACTCTCAAAATAAAAGATGCTGAGAAAATACACATGAGCCAGAAATTTTTTTTCTAGAAATTCAGTATAAGGTTAACTTTTTCTAGATTACAGATTAGATGTATGGAGCAAGTAGAACATGCCTCATCTGACCAGGATCCTGAAGTAGGCAGGCTAACTAAATCTCACAGGTGGTCTTTAAGGATCGACCTAAACCCAGAATTCATTGCACTAATCCAGCCTAATTATTTTAAGGGCGTGAACAAGTATGATGAGGTCACTGAAGAGAAGGGATTGTTTGCTTCCATACTCATCTTGGCAGCTGTAGCAGCTGTGGTAACTCTTCAAATACCCAGATCATAGGTTAGACCCTAAAGTTTAGCCTTTGAGTTTTAGGACTAGATAGAAGTTTCTTGAAATACCCGGCTGGCTTTTCATACAGCAGAAATGATGTCATAGGAGCTACATGTAAAATGATGACAATAGTGAGTGATCAGATGCATTGTGAATAAATACGACGTACAAAGACTTAGTAGGAAAAAAAAATAGAGAATGAGGAGAACTCCCCAAAGAGAGCTCAACAAGAAGAGCCGGTGTCAAGTTAAGGGTGCACATGGGACGGGCAGTGAGGCCTCTGACAGGTGGCAGGGGAGCGCCGTTGACAGATGAGCTTTACATTTCTTGAAGACTTTGTCTTTATCTCCAAGTTCACAGGGGCGGATGGGAAGGGAACAGATGTCAGAAACAGCAGTGCTTCTCAGGGAAGATTAAATGGTAGAGGAAATGGAGATCACATTACCAAATAAGATGAGAAGGGAAAGTAGTGTGTCTGACTGGAACTGGATGGAATGACCAGGTGGAATTTGGATCTGAAGTTTGAAGAGATATCCTATTAAAACGGTAAACATCAAGCTATCCCAGTATAACTGGTTGGGATTCCATTAATTGATAACAATGGTGGTTGCTTCCTTTGCTGATGAAATAGTGCCATAGAGAGGGAGAAAATTAAAACTTTTAACTTTTGGATATGTATATTGTTCCATTTCAGAATTTTGGTGAGAAATTGAAAGTATTGATGCAATATACTGGAAAGGATGGGATTTAGAAAGATTTCCATTTATGTGAAAGATGATTGAATAGCATTACGTTACTTTTCGTTCATTTTTTTTCTCCCTCCTCCCACTTCTCTTCTCTCCCTTTATTTCATCATCTTTTCTCTTTGTCGGGACATGTGGAAGGATGGGAACTCACTAGCAGTATTTACTGTTAAGGATCCTGCCCCCATTAGTGTGAGTATATATTCACTAATAAAACATTCATATGAAAAATGTCATTTGAAAAAATGTAATTGCTGAGATTTCTGATTCACATATTAAAGATCTTTTCAGCTGCAAGGACTTAAGGCTGGAGTTCAGAAGTTTTCGCTCTGGCCCGCTTGTGATGAGCACTCTGATATGACCTCCTCGACCTCAGTTTCTTCAGCTCTAGAGAGGACTGGAGATCATATCGGTAATAAACGTTCTTGGTGGTTCAAGTGCCATAGTCGTAAGCAGTGATTCCAGTTAAAGCACATGGCATTTACTGTAATAACGGGAAGAGAAGGGATGGCTCCCAGAGCAGAAAGTGATCGTGGTAAAACGGTTCCTACATTTATATCCATTCACTCTGCTAATGTTAATTATGCATTTGCTGCGATTTCTTGTGTCTGGATATGCTTTTGGTCCAAATACCCACATTTCTCCTTTCCTTGCCTCGTTTAGGTCTTCACTCGATGGTCATCTTTTCATGAGTGTTTTGTCTTCCCTATTTAAAATTGTGCATTCTCCCTCTCTCTCTGGAATCCCTATTCTCCCTTTCATGCTCTGTGTTTCTCCATAACAGTCATTGTCTTGTAATACTCTGAAACTTTCACTCATTTATTTAGTTTGAAGAGTGCTCAGTAAATAGACTTATAGGCTAACAAAGCTCTGCCTACTTTTTCCTTCCGTCAAGGTGCATGCTAGCAACAGCATCAGTGGCTTAGACATTTCAATGTACTTGAAGATTATTTGAAGGCGTTTGGTCTCTTTCCTATATTTCATACACCTCTTCACTTTGCCTAGCAAATGCTTTCTTTAGAGACTAAATCAAAAGTAAACTTTTCTCTGGCCCTGTATTGATGTCGTTCCATTATACTACGTATGATTTCCCACTAACTTAACAAACGCCATTTTCTTTGGCACTTCTAGGAGAAAAATAGACTTAAACACAACTTATTTATTTTGTTATTTATATTCACCACTACAATGTAAGATGAGCCAAGAATTTTGTTTTGTTCAGTCTTGTACACTTAACACATGAAATAGGCCTGATCACATATTTGGCCTTCAATAATGCTCAATTCTTAATCATCAAGTAGCTGCAGAATTCTAGACTGGTTGGGAGTGCGTCGTTGACGTGGAATGGATAAGGAGATTAGGAAAGTTACGAGTGGTAATGGATCCATGACCACAATTTTCAAGTGTTTTGAGCAATAAGATGTTTGCTTCAGATGAAAACACGTAGAAGCCTCATATGAAAAGAGTAAAGCTCAGACCTGCTGTGGGTGTAGCAGGTAAAAGGAACGTGGCCCCACCTGCTTCTCTCCTGCCTCTTCAGGTGGTCCCTGAAGAGGCTCAGCTCAGATTGTCTCAAATTTACCTAATCTCACAAATCACTTGGGACCGTTGTTACAAATACAGGTTCCCTAGTTTCTCGCCTGGGAAGGAATAAGAAGAGAGCAGGCAGTTGGTGAAGGGGCAGAGGTTTGTATCAAGGAGGGTAATGATAGACAATGTGGGAAGGCAGGATTTGGGAGGCTGAGTAGAGAGATGGGTTAGCAAAAGGTCAGTGAGGTCTAGTGAGTAAAGTCATTTTAATGGTGGTCAGTCACTTACACTTGTCTCCCACATGAGAAGAAAAACTTGGATCTTGGTTTGGCCTGAGAATCAGATATGTTTAAAAAGAGAAAAACAAAGCCATATTTAGGGTTTTGTTTTGTTGAATTTTACTATTGACAATGGCGCCAAAGAACCAACATACAACCACTTGAACTAAATAGAACATTAACAGAGTTCTAAACATTCAAACATGTGATAGAAAGAAAATTCCACCCGTCAAAGATCTCAGAAGAGCCACAACTCATTCATTAAGCACTGTAAACAAACAACATCTAGAAAAAGACCTATTCTTGTTTTTTTCATATTAAGTACCAATTTCTATCCGCAGAGTATAGTCACATTATCTTACTTATTTATCTGTTGTTTATTTATTTTAAAGATTTTATTTATTTATTTGGGAGAGAGAGAGAGCACAAAGGGGGGAAGGGGGAGGAGCAGAGGGAGAGGGAGAAGGAGAAGCAGACTTCCCACTGAGCGGGGAGCCCGATTTGGGACGCAATCTCCGGATGCTGAGATCATGACCTGGGCAAAAGGCAGCTGCTTAACCGACTGAGACACCCCTGAAATCATCCAATTTTTAAATTGTGCCTCTCTAGACACATATGCAGGCCCCACTGTATACCTATTCTTCTGTGAAAAATTCCCACATATTCTATAACTTTTCACCCATTAATCCTTACAGTTCTTTGCATTCACTGAAATCTCACGTTCCTTGGAGAAAAGCATATGTCAAATAGAAAGCACTCTTTTCCCCATTACCCTAGCTCCTTCTGGATGCTTCAGACTCCTCAGCATCAAATATCCAAAATGGAACCCACAGCCTCTCCGATCCCATGACTCATCTCCATCTGTTGTTCCCTATCTCAGTGAACACCATCTCTGTGTCCAATCTATCACTAAATCCCTGCTGGTTTTACTTCTAGACAGTTTTCAAATATGCGTGTTCTTCACCTTCTACTCTCCAGTCACCTTAGTCCAAGATACCAAGCTACCATTTGTCTTCTTCCTTGACTCTCGGAATGGCTTCCTACCCGTGCTACCATGTACTTCTGGCCATTCTCTAAGTTCTTGGAAGTCTGCTGTAGGTGTCGCTCCTTCAGTCACCTTCTTGATCTCTCCACTGCCGCCATCCTGTTTCATCACCTTTTTATCTGAGCAGGGAAGCACCCAGCATCCCAACTGCCTCCCCAGCTTTTCGTATCCGCCTTCTTCTATTTACACTATATTCGAATGCCTGCTTAATCTAAGAACATGTCCACCGAGTGTTGCACTGCTTATTAATTCAAAACTTCTTAGTTTAGCATTCTCTTCACCAGAGATACCCTGTCCTCCTACTTATGCCCAACCTTCAAGACTCTTAAAACTTTTCTGGCCGCCCCCTCCACTGATGAGGGGACCCTTCTTTCCTTTGAACACGCAATCCTTCCAATGTCCCCTCTTACCAGGGAGTATAGTTTTGAGAGCAGAGTCGTTCATATGTCTATCTCCAGATCTGCCTTACACTCTCCCTTGCATATGGTAAATACTCGATATGTTTAATGAATTTTAGTTTATTTTAACTGAATGGTTTTTTAGACTTTGAGTCTCTGAAAAGAGCTAAATTACTGTATTCATGTTAGTATTCTGGAGTTCCATAATAATCAAATGGAAAACACCCTCCTGTCAAAGTGTAGCTGACTCTATTTGCTTTATTTCAAAGTGAGCCATGTCCTTTTACCACCAGAGAGGAAGAAAGGGGATTAAGCTGAAATTAACGTTTTGATGAAGATGAGGCAGATGGTAAATTGACCCGAGGGAAGCAAAAAAAATCGACTTGCCACATGTTAGCAACAGAGACTCTTCGTGATTGATGTTCAGTGACTTGGAAATTCACTTCAGGGCAAACTGCCTTTTCGCTGCTCACTCCCATACATTCTGAAGCATAGATTAATTTCAAAACAAGAACTTAAAGCTATAAGGAACCTCAGCCATCAGCTTTAGTTTGCGGTTTTCAAACTTGTCTCTCTTCTTTTTTGTTTTTAAGCTTTATGACTCCTCATTCAATCAGAATCTTCCATGAAATCCCATTATGTGAAATAAATAAAAATGGGGTTGTTTGCGTGACGGCGGGGTGGGAGCCCAGGATCCGGCCCGCTTGCCTTGGGGCCCTCCAGCTTCGGGGGCGGCCCCTGAGGCGCATCCGGGGAGAGCCTCAGATGCTGGCGATCTCGTCTTGCCTCTAGCTTCTTCCACGAGGGACCGGGACGTGCCCAGCACGGCAGTACTGGCCAGTGGCAGGGCCAGGCCTAGAACCTGGGTCACTTGCCCTCTAACCTAGGGTTCTCCTCCCACCACATCATGCTGTTTTCTTTGGTTTCACATACTCGCTCTAGTCACCTCAACATCGTCTTTCTTTTTCCTGGTGTCAGCACGTGTGAACAGAAAGGCCTCCTGAACTTCTTTGAGGGTTTCCATAGCTTCTACTCTGAGCTCTTTAATTAGCAACTATTCCCAAATGGCCAGACTACTGTTTCTCCACATAAAAAATGCACTAATGAGTTGGTAGCGTGTGGACCGGCAATTCTGAGAACTCCGTTTCATCCCACATTCAGGGTAAATAAGGGTAAAGGGCTAAGAATTCAGTTTTGAGGCCCACACAGACAGGTTTAAAAAGAGGGGAGATATATTTGGACCTGTATAAGAGAATCAAATGGAACTTAGAAAAAGCTTCATTAACTTCACATTTCTCAAAATGAAAAATAATCCATTTTTAAAATTTGGTTTTGTTGCAGCAAGAACACGTAACCTTAGATCTACCCTTTTAACACATTCCATGGGTACAATACGCTATTGTTAACTATCGTTTACGTGGTGTGACCATGTTGTAGAGTAGAGCCCTAGAATTTATTCCTCTTGCATAATTGACTTTATGTCCATTGATTGGAGATTTCTATATCCCTCACTGCCCAACCCCTGGCACCCATCATTTTACCCTAATTCTGTAAGTGTGACTGTTTGACATACCTTATATAGGTGGACTCAGTAATCCCATTTCTGGGTGTCGATTCAAAAGAGTTGAAGGCAAGATCTCAAAGACATATCAGCACCCTAGTATTTATCGATATTTCACAATAGCCAAGATGTGGAAACAACCTAAATGTCCATTGACATATAAATAGAAAAGAAAATGGATTGTTATTCAGCCTTAAAAATTAAGGAAATCCAATCTCCTACATCGTGGATGAACTTGAATATATTATGTTAAGTGAAATAAGCCGCAGAGACAGATGACGCATGATTCCATGTTCAGGAGGTGTCTAATTTCCTCATTTTCAGCACACCTTTTATATAAAGAGCTCAAGAATAAGAAGTTTAAAAAGAATCCAATGTCTCATTGTTCGGAAAAGAACCGTTATTAACCCTTTCTTTGCACATCTCTCTTTTGAATGTAAATATATGAATTTATATAATGTAATATAAATATAATCATACTGTGCTTGCTATTCTACAACTTGATGCTTTCAGTCAAGAAAAATCTTGGTGCTCTTTCCACTAAGTTTAGATATGTCACCTTATTTCATAGGAACACAGTGTTCTTTTGTATGGATTTATCACATATACTCATTTTTAAACTGTAATGAATGAAGTACCTACTTCATAATATTATTGGGAGGATTAAATGACTAAATATGTGATAAAAATGCCTAGAAAAACAAGCACTCAATAAATATCAGCTATTACTAATATGTACCATAATTTTTTAGCTAATCTCCAATTGATGAACAGTTCAGTTTTTCAACAATAAGGAGGAAAGTAACATTTTATATATGTACACTGGTGCAAGGAATTTTTTAGGCTATATTCCTAAAAATGGAAAATGGAGTTACTTGGTCAGAGGATGGATACGTTTAAAATGTTGATATTTTCACATTCCCCTTCCTCTGAGACTGTGCCAATTAACATTCCAATCAAGAATGCGTAAAAATATCCAGTTCTCCATATCTGATCAACATGGAATGTTTTCAGTCTGATACACAAATACTCACACACATGCAGTTTTGGTGTGCATTCCTCTTGATTATTAGGGAAGTTTGGTGTCTTACGTGGTGTTGGCCAGTTGTCTTTACTGAAACTGTTCTTGACCACTTTTCTGTTAGTGTTGATTTGGTTTTTTAAGCAGATTTTTAAAAAGCTCTCTAGAGGTTATGGTTACTAACTTTTAGCCGTTTACGCTGCCAGTACTTTCTCTCCAAGTCGCCTTCTGTTTTTCAGTTTTGTCCATTGTTTTATCATGAAGTGTCTCCTGTCCGTGAGACTTTTATAGCTTCAAATATCAATAGTGTCAAATATCAAAAGTTGTTTGTTTGTTTTTTTAAACTTCAGTATTACCCAAATTACCTAAAATGTACTTTGGGATTTTGAGTCTTGACTCATCTAAAATTTATTTTGGGAGGGGGGAAGGAGGGATGAAAGCCAATTCTCATAAAATTATTTATTCAGAAGTCTGATTTGTAATGCTACCTTTATCACAAACGAAATTCTCATTTTTTGTTTCATTCTTTCTATGCTGTTTTCGGTTCAGCTCTTGTCAGTGGAATTTTTCAACAGGCTTCTGATGTTTGTCACTTTATAATTTTTATATTAAATTTAAATTTTTGAATCCTTCTGATTACATGTGTTTTTTTTTTCTTTTTAGAATTTTCCTGGCTACTCTCATCTGTTTATTCTATTAAGTGAAATTTAGAATCATTCTGTCAAGTTACCTCTCACAACATTATACTGAAAAATTTCCCTGAGATTATGTTATAGTTGTTTAATTTTAGGAGGATTTACAATTTTAAATAGTGGGATTCTTATTCAAGATCTGTTTCTCATTTTAGTTTAGTTTTGTCCTTCAGCATAATTTTATACATTTATTCATGTAGGCACTGCACATTTCCTGCTAGGTTTATTCCCAGGTATTTTCTGGTGAATACTCCAACTTCATTTAATGATTGATTTGATCAATCCCACAACTTGAGTGTGCTGTGTGCATATAAATTCTAAGATGTTTTCCATCAACAATTGTCACTGAAGATCTCTCCTTTTGCCGTTTTCTGATATGGGGCACAGTTTTCATACACAGCTCAAACTGTACCTCAGAATCCTTTAAAAAATAGGTCATCTCCAAATAGTGTCTGTCACCGATATGCAGTATCCGTAAAAAGCTTGTTTGGCCAAGAATTTGCTACCCATTATTCAAAGAGCTAGTTTTTCTCTATGTTTCTCGTCTTATCTAAAGAAGGGAATCCTACAACTGGGAAGTCTATGCGTTTACAAACTCACCAAGGTTAATAAATACTCTGAATTCAGCCATACAACTATTGTGCTTAACTTTCATTCATTAGCCAAACAACTGTTGAGTCCTATCATGTTCAGAGTTGTGGAAGTAGAGATATTTCCCTATTCCCCAGTGACTTATTGTCTATAGGAAAGAGACATTTGAACCCAATAATTGAAGTACATGTTCTGAAACAATTGAATCTGACAAAATCAGTAAGCGTACACAATCAAATGGCAATTAAACACCTCATGTGTGTGTGTGTGTGTGTGTGTGTGTGTGTGCGTGCGTGCGTGTCTGCAGCATCAGCAGCATCTATTTGTAATGAACAGCACACTTAGAAAGAAATATGTCTGGCTAAAGCAGGTTTCTGTAAGGTGTGATTATTAACTCTTTTGTCGAGTCTATGTACAAAAATGGTGACAATAAAAATCAGGTTGGGCCCATAGTGTGAGTTCTAACTCTAGCAACAGCTTTTGGAATTTTAAAACTCAAGTGATTAATGAAAATATGAAGGGAGATAGATGAATGAGTCCCTGATACAGAATAAGAAATACATCCTTTTTATTACATAGGTATACATGTATATCACAGTAGAGTGTAATGAAATACACACACTCCAGCATGCATGTGTGAGTTCTTATGTAAGCAACTAGTAAGGAGAATTGTTCATTATCCAAGTTGGCTGATTCTTCCCTGTGTGTACCTTATCCTATGCTGGTCTGTGCTAGGTCATCATACTCTTGTGTAGACAATTCGTACCCTTGCCTTTGCACTGTTCAAAGCTCCCTCTCTGGTGCTATTAGAGTTTTGTTTTGTTCTTTAATCCCTTCCCTGGGGGAGTCAAAAGTGTGATCCTGCTTCACATGTCACCCTGCTCTGCTCCAGGTGAGAATAGACCAGATTTTCTGTTGGGGACAAAGCCCCCCCGCCCCCCGAAAAACTGCTTTTTGTTCACTGGACAAAATAGTGCATGTGGTAACATGCCTGTGGAGTACTATTAAATTATTGTCCCCACTACAGAATATAATCAATAGTATTGTAATAATGCTGTGCAGTGACAGATGGTAGCTACACTTCCAGTGAGCACAGCATAATGTAAAGTGGTGGAATCACTACATTGTGCACCTGAAACTAAGGTAACATTGTGTGTCGGCTATCCTTCAATTAAAAAAAAAAAGGAATTATAGCCCCGTCTTCCTCACCCCAGCAGGAGCTCATGGTAATTTGTTTCAGGAAAGGGCTTACTTTGCACAGAATCCCTCCTGCCGGGTTGACTCCAGGAAAGGACCCTTTGTTTAACCACTTCACTCCCACTGCCCTACAGGACACGTGCTTGTTGAAAAGTGGGGAAAACACAAGTGCTAACAGAGTGTTTTCAGCAAAGTTTGAATGTTCTTTTCAGTGGATGTTACTCTCTTAGTCCAGTTTCTCTCCTACTACAGCTTGAGGGTTAAATGTTCCATCGGAATATCTCTCCTTGCCATGTCTCTGGTACTTACTGTTGTCTCTTTAACCCACTTCAACTACCTCAGGCAGGCTGTCTTCTCTCCTCCACCAACACAGTGCTTATGGTGGGCATCCGTTTCCTCTACCTGGACACAGGAAATGGTTACTTTTCTATCCACATTGGTTGTTCTTTCTTATTTTAAAAATTTTTTTTCATTTTATTTGACAGAGAGACACAGCGAGAGAGGGAACACCAGCATNTCCTCTACCTGGACACAGGAAATGGTTACTTTTCTATCCACATTGGTTGTTCTTTCTTATTTAAAAAATTTTTTTTTCATTTTATTTGACAGAGAGACACAGCGAGAGAGGGAACACCAGCATGGGGAGTGGGAGAGGGTCAAGCAGGGAGCCCGATGCGGGGCTGGACCCCAGGACCCCGGGATCATGACCTGAGCCGAAGGCCTGACAACTGAGCCCCCTGGCGCCCCATTTTTCTGGCCACATCGTACTGTATTTACTGTATTGCTTAGGAGTCCGAGATATATTTGACCTCTCCCTCCATCTTAGAACACAGTTTTCCTTTTCTCCTGTTTTTTTTTCCTCACGTTGTTCTTCCTTAGTCTCCGTTCACTCCCTCTCTCCCCTCTTCTACCTCTCAACTTTGCCGTGGGCTGGGGCTGCTCGTCTTCTCTGTCTACACACAAACTCTTTCGCTGAACTCATCCGGTCCTTTGGCTTCGCAGAGCATCTGCACGTCCCGTCTCTCTGACGACCACCAGTCTCTCTCCAGCTCTCAACTGCGAACTTGGGTACCCAGTGGCCCCTAGACACTCAGATATGACTTTCCAAGACAGGACTCAACCTTTATGTCCACAGTCGTCTTTATCTTAGTAACAGGCACTACTATTAAATTCACAGGGTGAAAGCCCGCCTTGAATCTTTTTGCTCCTCACCAGCCCCTCACGCCCAATTCAGCTGCCCCAATTGTTGTTGCAATACCCAGATTTCTTTCTTTTTGACTTTTCATAAGCCTCCGCTGCCAAGTTTGTCTCTTTTCATTCTGTCCTTTTTCTTTAACAACAACAAAAAAATTACGTATTTATTTGAGAGAGAGAGAGACTGAGAGCACGCATGTCCTTGTGAGTTGGGGGTTGGGCCAGAGGGAGACAATCTTCAAGCAAACTCCCCACTGACTGTGGAGCCTGACTCTGGGCTCAATCTCAGGACTCCAAAATCATGGCCTGAGCCCAAACCAAGAGTTGGACAGTTAACGGACTGAGCCACTGAGGTGCCCCATTCTGTCCTTTTTCTAATCATTCCCTCAAAGGGACGGATTTCGATTCATGTTTAAAAAAATGCTTATAGTTTCTAAAATTTTAAATATAAGTAAATTAATGTAAAATCTAATTTCTTGTAAGAATTTCTTGTAAGTTAGAATTGAAGTTTACTGTAATATCAATATATAGGGCTGTAGTGAGGAACAGGTGGATTGCAAAAATGGTTTATAAATTCTTACACACACTAAAAAGGTGATTACAATTTTGTACTTATTAAGAAGTTGATGTTATCAGCACCACTAAAAATGAATTTAATATATCATCAGTTCAGTTGTGTCCAATAGCTACGGAACTTGTGACTTGTACAAAGCTGGGTGCCCTGGGGCGCCTGGGTGGCTCAGTGGGTTAAAGCCTCTGCTCAGGTCATGATCTCAGCGTCCTGGGATCGAGGCCCACATCGGGCTCTCTGCTCAGCAGGGAGCCTGCTTCCTCCTCTCCCTGTCTCTCTGCCTGCCTCTCTGCCTACTTGTAATCTCTCTCTCTGTGTCAGATAAATAAATAAATAAATAAATAAATAAATAATCTTTAAAAAAAAAAAAAAGCTGGGTGCCCTGAATCTTGAGGAAAATTGGAGTTCCTGAAGGGATTCACTGCCAAGGTAGGGAGACAGACGTGTAAGTAGACTGCTAGTAAAAGCAGCACGCCAACAACAAGGACGTGAATAAGACAGAGCGGAGGTGCCCGAGAGGGCGAGACGGGCTGACTTGGAGAAGGCGGGTCCATCACGCGGCTGTTTGAACTAAAGCACAGGTGCTTTCCCTCCTTCCTCTCGTCCCCTCATCCCTCCCTCCAACCAGCTGGATTTCATGATCTGCTGACTCTACTCCAAGGGGTCGTCAAACTTCTTCTATAAGGGACAGAAAATGAGTAGTTGAGACTTCTGGGGGCCGAATATGATGTATTTCACTTGCTCTTTCTTTTCTTATCGCCATTTAAAACAGTAAAAACTATTTTCAGCTTTTTGGGCCATACAGACATAAGCTAAGGTCAGAGTTAGCCCTTGGATCTATAGTTGGCCAACCACTGCTTTCCTCCAAAGCCCACTCACGTCTCCCCTCAACTACCATCCTCGTTGGGAAGACCGCCGTCTCTTTCCCGCATTGCTGCATTAGTCTCCTCTTGGGTTCCTGCTCCTGCTCTCGGCCCTCCCTAATTCGCTCTCCATTGGGGCCGGGTGATCTTTTAAATCATACATATCACGCCTTATATCAAGGAAGGCTTCCTTGATGAACCTACAAAATCCTGTGTTTTGCAACATTTTTCTGATGCCCAAGAAACTGAGGCTGGGAACGGGGAGGGTGGGCCCTCCTAGAAAGCCGGCACGGTTCTCACCATTGTAGCTGTATTTTAATAACCATTAAGATTTGCATACTGAAATAGAATTATTCTAAATAATGAAAAGGGAATTGATTAGATTTAATGATAAGCTTTTAAGCTTAAGGAACATAAAAAAAGGAGGAGGAGGGAGGGGAAAGAGACGAGCATAAATTCTGTCATCTAAAGTGGGATCAAGGGGCGCCTGGGTGGCTCAGTGGGTTAAGCGACTGCCTTCCGCTCAGGTCACCATCCTGGAGTCCCAGCATGGAGTCCTGCATCGGGCTCCCTGCTCAGCAGGGAGCCTGCTTCTCCCTCTGACCTTTCCCCTCTCATGCTCTCTCTCTCTCTCTCTCACAAATAAATAAATAAAAATAAAATCTTAAAAAAAAATAAAGTGGGAACAAACTCAATATTTCTATGCATGTAGTTTACTTGAATTGCTCTGGGTCTTAACTCAAAAACCATTGGGGACTTCCCTGGGTCCTGTCTATATTAGACACTTTCTATGTCCTTAGTGAGATCTGGGTGTGAAAATCTTCCTTATCCCTACTTCCTTGCTATTACTTTCCACCAACTTCATGGTATCTTTTCTTGCCGTTGGCACAACTTTTTCCTGAAGCTCTCCCTTCTTTGTTTCCCTCATTCTTCTTTTGTCAAGGGTTCAGCTTTATTGTGTCTTGTCCCAGGTAACCTTAATTCTTCCACAGCTCTATGTTTGAACCACACAACTCAGCATTTTACCACCCCAGCTTCTTAGAGGAAGCAGATAATTTGCAGCAAAAATTAAACATAGGTTCAATTATACATGTCAGTATGAATTAGGCACATATTGTTGGGATATTTTCAAGAGTTCCTCCCTTAAATAGTACCTTCTTTTTCTCAAAAGATGAAACTGCTTTTGCATCTATCGCCTCTTTATTCCCCTAAAGTTAAGTTTATTTGTTTTCATTTTTCAATTTAAGGATTGAGTTTGGGTATTATTATCCCTGCTTTACATATGTTGAAACTGAAACACAGAGCAGGAAAACAGTCCCCCCAAGGACCCTCAATCTATGCTCCAGCCGTGGCTGGGCCTCCAGCTTCTGAGGGCCAGGCCTGCGTTTTTTCCTCCTGGTCTTGCCGAGGGCAGTTAGAAATTGAAGCAATTTCTAAGCTCTCCTCCAAGTCATTTGTAAGTCAAGGTCATTTGTTTGTACCTATTTTGACGATGTCAGTTCTTTTAAGAGAATTCCAAATATACTTTGCCTAAATCAGTGTTTTCAAACTTGGATAATATGCAAACAGCTTTTAAAGGAAAAGGATCCTCGTCAATTGTGAGCCGAGGCAAACTATTTTAATTTATAACATTACTTAAGTATGTAACAGAAAATTTATGTAACGTATCTACAAATACATAAACACGCCATACATCAGAACAACCCAAATCATGTCAAACTCAAACAAATTCATATTACCAAGGAACTTCCACTGATCAGCAACATTAATGTGAGAGGTGATGTCCTTTTACGAAACATAATTAGCTAGTCGACAGGAATATATTCTGGCTTCCAGGCGTACTGTCTTGTGAGATTGGCATGTCCAGGCTGAGCTGTGCCGGATGACCTCACTACGCTCCTGCCACTTCTGTCCTGTTGGGATGAAACCTCTGTCCACCCAGTGCATTGTGATGTCATCGGAGGAAAGTCCGTAACTGTGCATGAGTGTCTCTGCTCTTGTCTTTGTCAGTGTGCTATGAACAGAGCACTACTGCTCGGTGCAAACACAAGCACGGGCGCTGACATTGACTGCCAGTGCTTCCTTATAAAGTGGTTCCCTAGACAATTCAGAAAGATCCCTTGTACAGATTTTAGTAAGTACCAACACAAAATTTCTTTTGAATTCTCACAAGACCTCAGAAACTCTGGGGACAAGGGAGCTCTAGCTGGAGAAACAGCACCGTAAACTTACAGCTTGAAGACTTGGAGAAGCAGTCAGAGTTTTCAAGTGCAGCCTTGGACTAGACAGCTACCTGCTGGGATGATTGAAGGGCAACCTAAGGATCTCACCCCTACCCATTTGCTAAAGCACTAGAATGACTCTGTCAATTCAGACAGAAGGATGGAAGGACCCGATTTAAATGCAAATATATTACCTGAGGAGAATAACTAACAGCAATTGATTCTCTTGCTAACAACTTATTATAAATGTAATTTTGCACGAAACAAAGTCTCGTGGAATGAGACACAACATCGGTGAGTTTGGTATCCTAAATCATCACGTATGAAGTGCCCACTAGTATCAGGGATCCGAAGAGGTAAACTGAGTCCCCGATCGTGGTTTTTAAAATCCAGTTGGTAATACAAGACAAACGGAGCAAGAGGGGGAGCTTTCCTTGGATGCAGCAGAGGAAGAAACTTACAAACTCGGCAGCAGCAAAAGCTGCCAACTCAAGGCCATCTTGGTTTGGAGCCAGCAGAAAAGCGAAACTGCCCGGATGGAAGAGGTCTGGGGAAAGAAAACAAACCTTCCCTGCCTTTTAGTTTTTTAGCCAGTCTTGAAACTCTTGCTTATTTTTTAAAAGTGTAAAAAATATCTGTAATAAGAAGTAGATGGTTCTTTAATTATGGAATTTTCATTTGTATATGTCTTTGAAAACGTTCACCTCCCCTCAGATACTTTCCTTGATGTCTTCTGCGCAGTGCACTGTGGGACTGAGGGAGAGGAAGTAATGCTACCTCGCAGCCTATAGTCCCACGTCCTCTCTCTTTCCATCCACACGGTTCCACAATTCTGGATTTCTCCCAAGTCTTTCTTGAATAGGGAACCGTACTTTAAACTTGTTTACATTGTTTCATTTCTTGCCACCCTCCTGGCTTGATACTGTTCAGGTTGAATGTGTGTTTATCTGGTGGGCATGCAATTAACTTCTGGTTTTCCCTCATAGTTGTGTAGTTTGCAAGTGTAGAGGCTGACTGCTACAAGTGTGTCGAAGAGAGCACCTCGCTGTGTTTATGGGTAGGAAGCGGGTGGCTAAAAAAGGTTTTCCCCAAGGAAAAGTGAAGAAACATTTGCCAGGGGTCCCTGACTGGACAGCCCTCTGATTTACTATGTAACGGACGTCATCTCTTTTAATCCACATACCGCCCACCCCAACCCTGAGGCATGGGTTTTCATCTCGTGTAGAGCTAGGACTTGGGGAAATGATCCAGCTTGCTAGGTCCACCTCGCTAGTGTCAGAGCTCACGTGGGAGCCCGGGTCTTAACCCCCGAGCCTTCCTGCACCACACTGCCTCTCCTGAGAGTCCCCTCCTGGCGGTCTTTGTCTCTAGGAGACAAGGGTGGCGCCGCGTGAGCAGGCGGTGGAAGGAGCTTGGGCAGCGCGGTCCCTTCCCCCTTGAAATCAGTCACTTGCCTCGTCCTGTCTTCCTCCGCCTTCTCCCTTTCCTTCCCTCTGCTCTTTCCTCCTTTTTCACCCTTTCCTCAGAAGGCAGGCAGCAGACATGATTAGGACTGATGGAGAAGAACTGTTCAGGTTCTTTCCTCTCTTATCCAAAACCCTGTTTCTGTGTGAACATGTGTTTGAGCCGATAACGGTACGCAGACCACCAGCTGTGCTTGGAGCGATTCAGCCGAATGTCGTCTCCGGTCCAGGGCTGCAACTCCCAAGGTGCATGGAAGGGGGCCCCTTTCTCCCTAATCCATCTAGAGTCCACGTTCCCTGGAGCACAGGGAGAAAGGTTCTCACTGAAGGACAAAGGGCAGGGTGCTCAGCTCTCCTTCGCAAACACACGGTATCGGTCTCAACGAGAAGCCTACAGAATTATGTTAACATCGGCGGTGAGGGGTGCGTGGCTTCCCGGTCAATGCAGAGAACTGCAGGAAAGCTCACCGGTTGGGTTGAATGCTCAGTCCTGTTGCTTTTCTGCACAGCACTGCCTCTTTTTGAGTGTTTCTTTGCTGAAATGATAGGGGAGAGAGGGGGAAATGCGGCTTTGATTTTTATCTGTAGCTTGGTGACAAAGGATGGGGGTAAAATTTAAACCATTCATCTACTAAGTTCTGGGAATTGTCAGAGGATTTTATTTGTACATGCCTTCCTGACCCCCATTTTCTCAGACAAGTAAAAATTATGCTGCATTTGTAAACAAGGTAGTTTCATTGAGTTGAACTTTTACGAATGTATGGTACACTTAGCCAAAATACCACTCTTTATTTAATACCAGTATACTCAAAGGGCTATACGTGTAGAATTCTGTATGATTAATACGCACTTGAAAGCTATTACAAAGTAAGCATAACTTCAGAGTTTGTGCTGTCTCTTAAATTCACTTTGTAATTTAATGTGTAGCCACTGAAGTCAGAGTTGAGGGATATTACTACCAGAAATCTGTATCAGATCATACACCTTTTTGAGTAAACCAGTCAACTATTCCAAACTTGAAAGGTTCTCTTTTTAAAAATCTAAGTTGAGTTTGCCTTGGAACAGAGAGAAATGAAGAAATGAGACCATTGGGCGCCTGGGTGGCTCAGTGGGTTAAAGCCTCTGCTTTCGGCTCAGGTCATGATCTCAGGGTCCTGGGATCGAGGCCCGCATCGGGCTCCCTGCTCAGCAGGGAGCCTGCTTCCCCCTCTCTCTCTGCCTGCCTCTCTGCCTCCTTGTGATTTCTCTCCCTCTGTGAAATAAATAAATAAAATCTTAAAAAAAAAAAGAAATGAGACCATTAAACATTTGAAATATGCTCATTTTAAAGTGCTTACTGTATGTTTTGCCGTGCTGAGTAAATTTTTTCCTTCCTAGTAACTGAAAAAGTATAAAACACAAACAAAGTCCCTGTACTTTGCTTTACTAGTAGAAAAATTTAACCCACGAAGCACACTGCTATTAGGGAGGTAGCTTATACTAGTCTAAGAATGTGTGTGCCATCAGAATCCCTTGTTCGAGTCACATCTGTTGCCCTATTTTGTTTCTGCTCAAATTCTACCCTTTTTACCTACCCTTTAAACACTGCTCACAGGGCACCTGAGCTGGGTTAAAGCCTCTGCCTTCAGCTCAGGTCATGATCTCAGGGTCCTGGGATCGAGGCCCGCATTAGGCTCTCTGTTCAGCGGGGAGCCTGCTTCCTCCTCTCTCTCTGCCTGCCTCTCTGCTTACTTGTGATCTCTCTCTGTCACATAAATAAATAAAATCTTTAAAAAAAACACAAAAACATTGCTCACGTATAGAATTTTTTCCTGGTTAAAGACTCTTTCTTTGAGTGAAAAGTCCTGGAAATTCATAACTGCATAAACCATCTCCTTCCAACTCTCTCTCTCTCTCTCTCTCTCTCTCTCTCTCTCTCTCTNACACATGCTAATAATTAGTTCATTTTTTAAAAATCATGGGTTGTTGGGAAATGCTGTTGTTCTGCTTTACTGACTATTCATTTTTTCTAAAACACAATTGTATATAATGACTAGATATAGATACTGTATGTTCAGAGTTCTTCGTTGTCCAACCACCACATCTCCTCTAGCTGTTCGAAGTAGAGAAATATTTATTAAGGGAGAAAAGTTGCTCCAAGAACCATTGGGAGGGCAGAATTACAGAATTGGGCTGACTTTCCTGGACTGGTTCTCCAAACTGGAGTTCAGAGCTGGGGTTGCCGGGGAGCTGCTGCCCCCACCAAATGGAAGGGCACACAGTCTGGAAGCCCCTCCCCCTGTCCCCCCCTCCCCCCATGTTACAGCCTCTGGATCCAGAGCCATCCCGCATCTGCCATGATGAGGGCCAATGAAGCAGGTGCTGCATACTCGGTAACTCCCCAGGGTGACTCCCTTCTGAATCAGAGCCCGGCATGGAGAGGGATAGATGGGGCTGGCTGGAACTCTATGTCATCTGGAGCCTAGCAAGATTGCGAAGAGAGCGTTTTGAATCGAGCTCAAACATGATAAGGAGTTTGGAATGGGCATTGACATAGCGCATCCTCACAATCCACTTAATACCTGTGCTGCATCTAGTCTATTAAGATTCTGTCCCCTCCAGTGGTTTGGAAACTCTCTGCGTGGACGAGGCTTGCAGAATATAGGATCTTTCCGTAAGATGATCAGGTAGCCAGCGGCTCTTTTCGCTGAAGTGTTAGAATTTGGAGCATCTTCTCTGAAACTCTTCAGCTCCCCCGAGGAGAGCAGTCTGATACCTCCGCTTGCCGGAGGCAGAGAAATCCATCGGGTTGCTGGCACTCCGGGGTAGGGCAGGAAAAGCGGTGGAGGGACATTTCAACATGAAGACTTTCACTAAGTTCTCAAGTTTTTAATTCCACTGCTGCTGTTCACCCTGCCTGGTATCTCTGGTCCCCAGACGTCTCTAGTATAATTCTGTCTCGAGAAAAAAAGCCTCTGGTCTCCGGCCAGGGGTAGGCACGCGTTGCCGTGTATCGAGGAGGTCACCCTGTGTCGTTAGTTGTTCCGTGTACTTCCGTAGATCCGCTCTTGCTCTCTCAGCCCCACAACGGTCCCCTCACATAGGGCATCAGGGGCCTCCAAAGAACAGGACAGGACCCAGCCGGGGTGGCTTCTCCTCCATTCTCTCCCCCTGTAGGAATGTGGGGGAACAGCTCCTTTCTGTACGCGAAGTCAACGAGTACTCCTCTGCCTTCTCTCTTCCAAAGCTTTCAGGAAATTTCTTGTCTGTTTCCTCCCCTCCCATTTTCTTGATCCTTGTGGGTCAATATCTTTTTATTCTTTTGCTATCATCATAATGGGTTTGGGGGAAGAAGAGCTACTGTCAATCTGTCACGCTTAGCCATAAGTCCTTTAAGTTTCTTCTTTAGCACGCTTATCGTTATCAGTCTTGTACGTTTTCAATCTTGTATGTGTAAATACTCATGAATATTTCTTTAAATATAAGAATTAATATAGAGATTAAATATAAAATACAAAAGTCAACTTTTTGGGAGGAGAGGGGAGACCACGTTTTGAGGGTATTAGAGGTACCTGGAAATATAATATATACTAAGCGCCAAACAAACAAACAAAACAGTGGTACTGTCCAAGAATGCAAAGAGAATGGAGGAGGGAGCCCTCCAGTGGGCTCTTACAGCCAGGCGGGCTTCCTGGAGGAGGTGGAAATTGAATGGTGCTCTGAAGAGCGGGAAGGAACCAGGAGAAGAGTTAGGTAATGGCAAGCATCGCTGTCTTCCCCTCGCCCAGTGGGGACGTGCCAGCCAGTGCGTAGCTCCGTGCAGGGATCCGAGTGAGTGCACAGGGGCAGACGCGAAGCCAGTGGGATATAAACCATTGAGTTCTCTTGGGCCTACTGTGACAGCCCAGCAGGCTTACACGTGGGCAGTTTCTTCAGTGCCCAAGATGAAAAATATAAAGAAGTTCCTTTTACGAGCAGCCTCCTGGCTCGCAGATGCTGTTTACTGCTCAAGATGTAATTCTGATTAAAGCAAGGAATTAAGCTTAAATGAAAAGATGGGCACTTTGTATTATGAGTTTCATCCTTGTACATCTCTATAGTTATAACTTCTTAATAGCAATAAACACCAGATTTTACTTTTCAACAGCATGTGGATCTAGTATTCTGGTATTTTCAATATTTTTATGGCCTTTCTCTTTTCTTTGATATTTTGATTATTTTCTAAGTCACTCATCATCTCTGCGTCCTTAATCTAAGTAAAGCACTATGCCAGCCCATGCGGGGACTTAATCACATGTTCATCCAACACGTGTTTGATGAGTGTCAACTATGCGACTAAAACAAAGAAGGAAACAGTTGCTTCCCTCCAAGAGTTTATGCCTTGATAGGGAAGTCAGGACATGGTTACATAGCAGCAGAGGAGCAAGATACACAGAATGATTAACAACAACAGCAGTAATGGTAATAACAGTAGCAGACTTGTTCTTCTCCTAGGAGTTTACCTTGTGGTTGAAAAGGCAGAGTGTACACACATTTTGGTGAGACCCTCAGCCACTTAGAGATAAGTTGGAGTGTAAACCAGGCACAGAAATTCTACCAAATATCAGACTGGGGTGAGAGAAATTCTGGACATGGTGGAGGAGGCATCAGAATGCCCAGACAGGGTGGATCGACAAGGGTGGTTTGAACCAGAAGGATTCGCTAAATCACATCCATAGTTCTGGGACATAAGCGTTTGCTCTGTTGGAAATCGCAGCGAACTAGAAGTCGCTGCTCGGGGTAGGAGACCTAGAGAGGTGAGGCCCATCAGTTTTCAGGCAGACCAGGGGAGGCCAGAGCCCTGGCACCGCGGGAACCCCAGAGAACAAGGCTGACAGGTGGACCAGACTCCGGGAGAGGGATCTGGAAATCCAGGCGTGTGCACTCGAATCCTTCCATGTTCCGACTGCGTTTCTTAGAGGCCACATCTGAGCAAGAGGATGAGTCTGCAGGCAAGTTTTCTCATAGCCCCGTTCCTGCCTCAATCAGGGGACCATCACTTTTTAATCTCCCCAATATAAGGAGCTTTGGTGTCAGAATTTTTTTTTAAGGATCCCCCTGATGTAAGAATAGTAAGTCTGCAAGCGGTACGGAGATGGAAAAAAAGACAGAAAAATGAGACCTGTAATACTTTAAGAGAAAAAAAAAATGTACCTTAGGTCTGAACTAGATGGAGTCAACTTTTGCAGGAGCTCTGAGTTGAAGAGAAGCAGAGAAGCACATAGGCAGTGGTATTTCTGGTGGAAAAGAAATAGTATAGACAAAGACAAGAAGATATGGTTACATGTGTTCTGTATGGAAAATAAAAATGCGTTGACTTTCCTGGAAAGTGGGAGTCCTGTGGTTGGCACAGTGGGTATGTCAAGGAATTTGAATTTACTCGGAATGGCAGGACAGTGTCATCTTGGAGAATGAAGCGGGGGTGAGGAGCATGATGAGAATGTATGCTGGCATCACTCTGTGTCAGTTACTCAAAGGATGAAAGGCTAGCGTTAATTTATGGGAGCATGACATTTTTCCTGGCCCAGGTACCTACCCCCAGACCCAGGGTAATGTCACTCGTTTCCCTGTTCGCAAACCTTCTGGCCACAATGTATCAAGAAAGAAAGAAAACTTTGTCAGGAAAAATATTGATCAGCATTATTATCTCTTGAGCAACAAGCGAATTATAATAATAAGAGTGTCCTTTGATACCTCATGAGTTTCCAGGATTCTGCAGGAACATTTATGGGCCCTGGATGAAGGGGATTAATTTTCAACTTGGACTCATCTATGGGCTACTACCCTGTTTTTGGACGAGGTTCTTGGTGCCCCAGTCTGTCTCCTCCTTTGGCTGGTGCAGTGGTCTCATCCATATGGCTTAGACACATTGCCGTCTGATTGGGTCATAGGAATGTCCCGCTCATTGCCAGCAGGGTGGTGCAGCACTGAGAGAGGACAGATATGTCAGTTTCTCAATAGGAGAAGAGACATTGAGCAAATGAGAAGTATACAGTGTGACAAACGCAGTAACAGAGAATAAACATGGGATATCATTAGGTGAGTATGAGAAGGGAGTGAGTGGTCGCCACTGGAAATCTGGGCTCTAGTGAAGTTCCGCTGTTCTCAGCAGTATGGAATACTCTGTTAATCAGTCACGATTATTATTCTGATTATTGATTATTCTGGTTATTTATCAGCCTGAGAAATAGTATCACAGCCTTTTGAAATGTTATAACAAGCCAGTGAAGAATGATAATAAATATATACTTAGAAAATAAATTTGGTGCCATTGCTGACTTTTTCATACATTTTTCTTAATTCTTTCTAATTTCTTCAGCTCTCCTTTTTTTTAAAATTTACATCTACTCTTACCTCTTCAGAACAATGTATTTCCTGGTTTTGTATTGTTTTGTATTGTATTGAAATATTAGTGTGCATGCATGTGTTTAAACCATGAGATTTGTATTAATAAAATTGAGTATATGGTCTCGGTTAGTAAAATTTCCCCTAATAGGATACTAGCAGAAAGCTGTAAATTCATTCAAAATCAGTCTTTCGGGCATTAAAGTAAGCTTTTATATCACTCCTGTTTAATTTTTAATGTAATAGTATAGACATACTCATACACATGAGAGTAGATAGGTAGACACGGTAGTAACACGGTGTGAGTATGACATAGTGGTGAAATTCCAGCATGTTGGCATTTTCTCTCTGCTGCATCGTTTGCACTCGAACGTGTATTAAACAGTATCTGTACGTGTAGCAGTGTGTAACTGCTAAGTGTAAACACAAAAGAATTTTAACATAAACCTTGCCCTCAAAGAGCTTCCAATTTATTTGAAGAGGCAAGCTGAGCATAAATAAGAAATGGCGTCCTATAGAGCCTAGGACAAAAACCATGGGAAATTTGAGAGCATTTAAAAAAGGGAGCGCCTGGGTGGTACAATTAATTAAGTGTCCAGCTCTTGGTTTCAGCTCAGGTCGTGATCTTGTGGTGGTGGGATCGAGCCTTCGCATTGGGCTCCCTGCTCAGTGCAGAGTCGACTTCAGATTCTCTCTTCCTCTCCCTTTGCCACTCCCGCCAGGATGCTCCCTCTCTAAAATAAATAAATATAACACAATTTAAAAAAGAGAGAGAGTTGATTTCTTAAATAAATAAATAAAAGTCTTTTGAAAAAATGGGAAAAAAGACATATGACATGCTGTAATCAGAGTAGGCTTCATGGAGGAGGTGGCACTTGGTGTAAATTTCAAGGCCATTAGTATGTGCCTTCTTGCAGGGGAGAAGACATTCCTAGCAAGTAGAAGCCAAAGAAACAGAAGCAGAGAGAGAAATACACACGACAGTCGACCTAAACATTGTAAAGATTTCATGATCAAAAGCTGTGCCAATCCATTAAGTATCTTCTAGAGGTTTTTTCCTTTCCTACAGAGGTTTTATTTGATTCTCAAATATATGTGACTATCAAATATCTTACTCAATATTTGGCTTTGGTTATCAAACATTTTCAAATTAATCTAACAAATATTTATAATATGGTGTATAAATTTCAATGACCAACACTCTGCTAAGCATTATAATATATAGATATGAAGAACTCGTTGTCTCAACCTTGAATATTTTGTCTTGTTAGTGAGAAAATACATGTACAAACAAGATTCGAGGTAGTCATCAAACCAAGGAGCTAGTCCTCTCCACACCCAACCCTCTCCTCATACCCACTGTAGCTCCTTCCCACAACCAAATTACACGGATGGTGCCTTCCAGCTAGAAACCATCGTTAGTCACTTGGGGACCCCACATCTGTCGTTCGTGATCCTTTTGTTTCCTTACAAGGTCGGTGAACACATCCTGCAGCCATCATGTAATTACCACCTCCCTCTCCTGGATTCATCTGCCTTTTGCCACTCATAGTTCAGTTACTTCTGCCTCAGACAACACCCTTTCACCCATTTAATGCATTCTTTTGGGGACCTACCTTATCTCCCCTCCTTCTTCCAATACTTGTCAAGTTACTTGGAAGGAAAGAACACAAACTCTCTTATGTTCCCTTTCTCTTTGAACAAAGAACCCCTGGATGCCCCCCATACCAATAGTGCTAGGAACCATTTTGTATTGAGGAAAAGAAAGGTACTATGTTTAAAAATGGAAAAAAAAAGGATGTTGAATTAGTGACATCAGCTTGTAAAGCTTTTGAAAATAAGCAGAAGTTTATTTCCGAATCTCCATGAAAAAACCTTCCTCTAAAATTTTACAAGTGCTTCCTCCAAAATGTCTACTTAGTATACAATCCTTAAAATATCAAATTATATCCTATTTATTTGTAAATGTTACAGAAACATTTTCTACTTTTTATTTTCTTCGCAAATGTAACCTACTGGAACAGTAGAATTGACTGAACATTCTGAATTCCAAATGAACAGCCTTCATACAAATTCTGTAAGGTAATGCATTTATAAGATGAGGATGCCTCATGTAACGTATAATTCAAAATGAATAAACAATACGTCTTATATGAAATGAAAGGAGAAAGACAGGGCAGTGACAGATGGACAGTCATAAACTTGGCTTTGGTTTTGGTTATCAAACATTTTCAAGTTAATCCAACAAATATGTATAATATGGTGCATAAATTTCAATGTATAAAGTATGTACATTTATACACGAAGTGTATAAATTTCACTTTTTGCATAGAAGGTAACACTTGAACTTGACTGTAAATAATAAACTGATGTGGTAGTGAGACGTTGAAAGGGTATCTCAAGACGGGAAAAGACTGTTGACAAAGTTGTATTTGGTTGAAATGGAGACTTTTTATGGAAGAGTCAAAGATACGGACCAATCAGGATTGGAGCAATTTGTAGGAGTTTCATGTGACAAAAGTGACCGATGTCACATGAAGGAACTTCATAGGTTTTCTTCCAGAAATAATGGAGAGCTGTGAAGATTTAGAAGGACTCTCATGGATTTGACAGAGTAGTTTTAGAAATTTGCCCCTCCCTGGTGATGTTCAAGGAATTAGAAAGCAAAAAGATTAGCGAGGAGGCCATTTGTAGTTGCGTGAGCTGTGAAAGGCCTGGACTGACGTGGTGGGAATGCTAGACAACGGAGGCTCTGACTGATGCTTCCAACGAATGACTGTAGTCTTGATGGAATAAAGGGAGTGAAAGAAAACAACACCTCAGAAGTGATAGTGAGGTTTCAGACTGGGTGACTGGGAGAATGCAACATGCGCCTAATGGCAGAAACAGGGAGGTCAGAAGAGAAAAAATGGATGGAGGGGCACCTGGCTGGCTCAGTCACTAGACCATGTGATTTTTTTTTTTTTTTTACCTTGGGACCATGAGTTCAAGCCCCACGTTGGGCATAGAGCTTACTAAGTGAATAAATTAATAGTAAGTAAATAAGTAAATAAGAAAAATTGGATGGATAAGAGGATATGGGTCCCAACTCTGTCAACAGAAAATTAATGCGAGCCACGTAATGTCATTTTAAATTGTCTAGCAGCCATGTTCAGAAGTTCACTAAAAATAAACAGATGAAATTGCATTTAATAATATTTTATTTGCTCTAATATATTCCAAATATTATTATCATTTTTACATTTAATGAATATAAAAATAGTTATGAGATCATGTACATTCTTTTTCTCACACTAAGTCTTTGAAATCTGGTATGTATTAATAATTAGAGCACATTCCAATTTAATAGCTACATTTCTTTTAAGATTTTATTTATTCATTTGACAGAGAGATAGAGAGCACAAGTAGGCAGAGAGGCAGGCATAGGGAGAGGGAGAAGCAGGCTCTCCACCGAGCATAGAGCCCGATGCGGGACTTGATCCCAGATCCCTGGGATGATGACCTGAGCCGAAGGCAGCCACTTAACCGACTGAGCTGCCCAGGCACCCCTAACTAGCTACATTTCAAGTGCTTGGTAGTGACTGTGGTTGGTGGCTACCATATTGGACAGGGTATCTTTGGCCAGTTTAATAGAACTAATAAATATTATGTAGCAAATATTTCAATTAAGCTGGTGCTAAGATTCACTGTAGTTTGGAAATTATAATTCTGTTTATCCTTTCTCCTCCTCTATTCCTTTTGTTTATTTTAGCTACTTCATATTCAAGATGTTCTTTTAACAGAACATCATTCTTTCTCCAAAGCACCAAGAATTTTAGAAATATCCATGATAGATTGTTTCATTGCTCTAATTCTCCACTTGACTTACAACTTTAATTAAACAAGTCAGTCTGAATCTTCTTTTTCTTCTCCCTTTCTCAGTCTTAAAACTCTTGATTGTGAAATGATTTAGCAATTTGTCCTCAAAAACCTTGGGTAAATGACACTTAGTACTTTGGAAATGAAACTACATTTTTCATGTTCCCCTGTCTGCACATGTGTGTATTTCTCCAGCATTTAATGTCTGACATAAACTCGCTGGATTTTTGGTCTTCACTCTATGCTAAAGAACGCAGTTTGAAAGGGAGCGTACTTCTATAGAAAACACGCCAAGGACATTGTGTTCCATCTTTACAATGAAATGCAGATTTCCCATTAAAAGGCGAATCCATCATTTCAAAAGGTTGAATAGGATGGTGCATTAAAAAAATCCAGCTGCTGAAATTTAGGGCATTGAAAAACATCCAAAAAAAAAAAATGTTCCCTGGGTTGCAAGCATTTTCATTTGATTATGTATTGGATGGCTTTTCATTCAATCTGTGATCTTGCCTCTTAGAATTCTGTCCTAAAATAGTCTGACAAGTGTTTCAAACAAGTCAGACTCAACTATGATACTTCATGAACTTAAATTATGTATTTGGTTATTTAGAATATCATTGTGTTTGCTAAAATATTATTAATTTTTGCGCAAAGAAATGTTGGAATTTTCTTACCGTGCTTTGCTTTTTCATGTTTATTCTTAGGCTTCTCTCACTCCCATTTAATTTTTTTTTTATGTGTTTTTGAGTTTCTTCGATGACGTTGTCTGCCAGGATACCCATTTTATTCTCCAGCCAACTTCCTTCAACTGATTTAGTCCTCTCTCTCTCTCTGCCTCCTTATTCTGATGTGTCCTGCCCAACTTTTCTCGAATTAATTTAAGACTAAGAAGTGTCAAAGCCAGTGATTCTCTGAGCAATAACTCTCTACGGGGCCTGCAGACAACATGGTCCCCACAAGCTGGGTAGGATGCACGTACATGCGCTCACATGTGCGCACGCGCGCGCACGCACACACACACACGCGCGCACACACACACACACACACACACACACACACACACACACACACAGAGTTCTGCCCCACTCACTGAGCCCAGTGCTGTGGGGGCTGTAGGAACAAAAAGGCTTGTGTCAAACATGTCTGTACAGTGCATGCATTCTTTGCCAGGAAATCCAGTAACAGTAGTTCATTAAAAGTCATGGCTAAGTCTCCGTACTTCCCTCGTCTGGAGTCTAGTCCTGCTTTTTCTCAGGGCCAGCACTAGAGATATAGGCTGGGGCCGTACACAGGGTATTGTTGAGCAAGGGCTGTGCTGAAGTGCTCCTGGTGATAGATATTGACTAGGTTTCTTACGCTGAGTGTTTGATTCTCTCCTGTTAGACTGGTTGTTAGGCATTTATACATATGATAATATTGTCCCCGGGCCAATCCCTAAGAGTTAATGTTTCTAATAATTCTTTGGCATCCAGCATGTTTCACCAAGACCAGTTTAGTCCCACTCACAGAACTCCCTCCCCAATTTCCAGTTTCTTTCTAAAGAATAATTACTTTTAGAAGAGATTTTTTTCTAGTTCATATCAGTCTATTTCTCATGGACTTTTTTTTTCTTAAAGAGCTCAACAATGGAATCACTTTTTTCTGGACCCACATTTTATTCTAGACCCAGATGAAGAAGGTATTTTGCTGGGCTTTCTCCTGGCTTATAGGGGGTATTTCAAACTGGGGTCCTGTGCTTTCAGACTCCTGCCAGCACTGGCTATCAAAACTGCTTAGGCTGCAAATAAAATATGAAATGAAATCCATCTGGCGTTTCTCATTGAATTAGGACCAGAACATTTTTGTTAAATATTAACAGATGGCTAAATTCTTAATATCAAACTAACATTTTAAAACATCTAAGGGGATCCACATGAGGAAGAAAGGATAGAGGACCATGTGTTCTATCACTGAGCACTTCTTCCTCCCTCCACGCTTTTCCTGCCCTCATCCTTCTGACCCATGTGGATCTCTTTCCTTGGATAGCTTTTATTCCTTGGTAGCTGGTATCAAAATAGTGCACGATGGTATCAAAATATTATGATCAGATGTTGACCAACTCAGGTGATGTGCTGCCATTGACAGGCTTCAAGATCTTTTATTAAAGCCAATTTCTCTCCCTCTCTTTCTGTCTCAATAGGAAAAAGAAAAGAAGTATATGCTCCCTTTGGACAACCTAAAAGTTCGAGATGTGGAAAAGAGCTTTATGTCTAGCAAGCACATCTTTGCACTTTTTAATACAGAACAAAGGTAAGAAAATGAAGCAGCTTCTGTCTTCAGATATTTTTTTACTTGAATTTCTAAGCGATCTAGAGATCATATGTACAAGAGTTCCATTGGTCCCACCTTGAAATTTGTTAACTCTGTGGTTTTCCTTTCATTTAGCTTGTATGTTTAGCTTTCACCGTAGGTTATGGTTTCTAAAGATTAAAACTTAGAATAAGAAGGGTCTTCAAGTATTAACTATTTCCTGCTCTTCCAGCAGGCACCCAAATCATGTTGCTTTCCTTCTTAAAGTACATTTTATTATTTTCAAGTCTTCCTTGTCCTGAATTTGTTATGTACATACTTACAAATTACTGTTATAATTTTTAATACTATCTGTCCAGCATGGATGGATATTACCCAAGTCCCTCTTGTATATGTTAGGATAGCGTTTTTGCATTGGCGAATAGAATTATTCACTTAATGTGAATTCAGAGAGGTTAACTGACTTTCTTCAGAACCTAGAATTAGTACACGAGAAAGCTTTGAGCTGAGCCAGGACTTCTGGGTCAAGTCCACTTTTCCTTCAACTTGTGTTTCTTGTCTGGTCCTGTTGCTGTTGCTTGTTTGTTTCTGCCCCTCACCTGCGACATCAAACTTAATTTGGGGCTGATTATCATGGGTGCCATGGTCACTTACTGAAGTCAAGTGGTAGAAGTAAAGAAGGGAAGGAAGAGGTGATAGGAAACGGCGTAGAGATAAGTCAGAGGGTTACACGAGGCGAGGGTAACGACGAGATGTGTTCCAAAGGGAAATGTTCTAGGAAGAAGCTAATTAATTTCTGTGAGTCACTTATTAAGAGACTGAGTCATTAGGTGGCAGGGTCTAATTTTAACCCATCTCTTCAGGCCTTTTATCTTTATTTAGCAATGAATGAAGTTCCTTGATTAGGTTCAGTGACCGGCCCAGGGTCAATCACACAGAAAATTAAAATAGCAAAAGAAGCCTTCTTTCTACATTCCCAGTCAGTTGCTCAGAGTGACTCATTTTGCAGAAATACTCACAAAAACCACAAGAGCAAATCAGTTAAAGAATCAAGGGGAGAGACAATTAAATGTAATTCCCCTACTGAACACTGAGATGGGAGTTTTTAAAGGCTCAGTATTGTTTGAGAATAGCTTATGAAAAAAACACTGTGATGATAAAGAATAAAAAGATTTCCTGGAGAGAGCAGTAGTGTGTCCTCATGCTGGGGCCAAACTTAGTACTGTTTACATACTTTCCTCAAAGCAGTGGGTGATTGGGAGGCCCCAGAGGAATCTTCACAGATGTGCTCCGCCTTCCTGCCCGGATGCAGAGTTGGAAGTGTGACTACGACGTAAGACGTTGATTTGAATTCTTGGTCAACCTGGAAAGTTCAGGTTATAAAAGATCTTGGTCCACAATTTAAAACATCAGACAATAGTAGAGTATCTTTTTAGTGAACTACAACTGCGGGTATTCAAGAGAGCAAAAAGACACCAAACTCAGATAACTCTGGCTTTCTAGAATTCTAGGTAGGTATTCTGGAATCCTCGAGTTCTCGGAAGGTCGTGAACTCTTCAGCCAGTTTGCAGAGACCTCTGTGAGTCCAAGGATGTCCCATCTGTAGGCTGGTTTGCCATTGTCTTTCCTTGGAAATCTTGATTATTTTCAATTATTTTTGTACTGGTTAGGATCTCCAGTACGATGTTGAATACGACTGGGCAATCCTTGTTTTTGATTTTAAGGAGAATTTTTAAGGAGAATTCATAGCTGTATAATTAAGTACATTCTGAGAGGTAACTGACATCAGGTAAAGAAGACCCTTTGTGTTCCTAGTTGCTGAAGTTTCTGTTTCTGTCTTAATCATGAGTGAAGGTTGAATTTTATCAAGTGCTTTTTGTGTTCCTACAGAAATTGTATAATTTTCTTCTTTAATCGGTTCATGTAGTGAAATAGATTAATAGACCTTCAAATGTTAAACCATCCTGATCTCCTGGGATTAAACTAAGTCATGATGCAGTATTATTTATTATGCATTCCTGGCTTGTTTGCTAAGAATTTGCTCAGACTTTTGCATCTGGGGTTATAAGTGAGTTTGGCCCATAAATGTGCTTTTTTATGCTGACCCTGCCTGGTTTTCATATATTTCTGTTAGCCTTATAATTTAAGTGGGAATAAATCCTTACTATTCTTTGGAACACTTTGTATAGGATAGGGATTAACTGTTAATTGATTATTTGGTAGAAGTCACTCATAAAATCAGCTGGCCCTAGTGGGAAGTTTTGGTAAGTAAACTTTTAGCTAGTGATTTAATGTATCTAATAAGTATAGGTTTGTTCTATTTTCTATCTTTATCATGGATCATTTTGGGTAAATTACATTTTTTCTAGGAAATTGTCCATTCTATTCATTTTTAAGTACATTAGTATCAAGCATTTCTTAATGTTCTGTTTCTCAAATTCCTGTTGTATCTGAAATTTGACCTCTTTTTTTTTTTAAGATTTTATTTATTCATTTGACACAGAGAGAGATTACAAGTAGGCAGAGAGGCAGGCAGAGAGAGAGGAGAGAGGAGGAAGCAGGCTCCCTGCTGAGCAGAGAGCCCGATGTGGGCCTCGATCCCAGGACCTTGGGATCATGACCTGAGCCGAAGGCAGCGGCTTTAACCCACTGAGCCACCCAGGCCCCCTCTTTTTATTTCTATTATTAAACCCTATCTTTCTTAACGTAATTTTTCTTGCCAGACTTTTATTTTCAAAGAAACAGCTTTTGACTTTTTTGATTCCTTTTTTGTGTATATTTTTTCTATTTCAATAATCTCTGATCTTTTCTTCAATATTTTCTTCCTTGTATTTTTTTTTTGTATTTATTTTGTTGGTCTTTCCCCCTAACTTCTAATTTATATGTGTAGCTCATCAACTTTTGTCCTTTCTTTTTCTTATATATGCATATAAATTTATAGATTTCCCTTTAGGTAGTCTTGATATATAGTATTTCTTGTTATCATCAAGTTCTGTTTTCTTCATCTTCTGTTTCTATGATCTTCATTATGATATCTTCTATGAGTCATTAGAAGCATGTTTTGCCTTTTTTGGTGCATGGACTTTTATTGGTTTGTTGTTGTTGATTTCTAACTTAATTGTATTGCGAACAAAGAATACAGTCTAGACAAGGTGAATTTTCATAAATATTCCATGTGTTCTTGAGAAGAATGTGTTGATTTGGGAGTGTGGGGTTCCGTGAGAGTCCGTTGGATTATGCTTATTCAGTGTATTATTCAGTCTCTATAGATACTATCTTTTTTCATATTAATTAATTCAAACACTCAGTGAGTTTATATTAGGCAGCCATATGTGCCAGGCATGGCTCTATGTACTTAAAATACATTTGTGAATAAAATGGATAAAAAAGATGATACATTTTAGGTTATGTTCCAGAGAGGGTTTTTGGCAGGAAGACAGATAAAAGCCATAAGGAATCTCAATTTATCAGAAGGGGATTAAAAATCTCACTTTGTNCTTTTTATTTCTATTATTAAACCCTATCTTTCTTAACGTAATTTTTCTTGCCAGACTTTTATTTTCAAAGAAACAGCTTTTGACTTTTTTGATTCCTTTTTTGTGTATATTTTTTCTATTTCAATAATCTCTGATCTTTTCTTCAATATTTTCTTCCTTGTATTTTTTTTTTGTATTTATTTTGTTGGTCTTTCCCCCTAACTTCTAATTTATATGTGTAGCTCATCAACTTTTGTCCTTTCTTTTTCTTATATATGCATATAAATTTATAGATTTCCCTTTAGGTAGTCTTGATATATAGTATTTCTTGTTATCATCAAGTTCTGTTTTCTTCATCTTCTGTTTCTATGATCTTCATTATGATATCTTCTATGAGTCATTAGAAGCATGTTTTGCCTTTTTTGGTGCATGGACTTTTATTGGTTTGTTGTTGTTGATTTCTAACTTAATTGTATTGCGAACAAAGAATACAGTCTAGACAAGGTGAATTTTCATAAATATTCCATGTGTTCTTGAGAAGAATGTGTTGATTTGGGAGTGTGGGGTTCCGTGAGAGTCCGTTGGATTATGCTTATTCAGTGTATTATTCAGTCTCTATAGATACTATCTTTTTTCATATTAATTAATTCAAACACTCAGTGAGTTTATATTAGGCAGCCATATGTGCCAGGCATGGCTCTATGTACTTAAAATACATTTGTGAATAAAATGGATAAAAAAGATGATACATTTTAGGTTATGTTCCAGAGAGGGTTTTTGGCAGGAAGACAGATAAAAGCCATAAGGAATCTCAATTTATCAGAGGGGGATTAAAAATCTCACTTTGTAATTATGACCTTGATTATTGATATTTGCCTTATGTATTTTGAGGTCAATCTATGTTATTAGGTTCTTGCAAGTTTAAATTGTTGTATCTTTCTGGAGATAGATATATCTATAATTTTGTGGTAACCCTCTTTATTCCTAACAGTGTTCTTTGCCTTAAACTTTATTTTGTGTGCTCTTAATATGACTACACTTTCTTTTAGTTAATATTTGCTTGGCTTTTTTACCTTTTTTGCTATCAACCATTAAAAAAAAAAAGACTATTTGAGAGAGACAGAATGGGTGGGGAGTGCAGAGGGAGAGAGAGAATCTCAAGCAGACTCCCCGCTGAGTGAGGAGCCTGACATGGGACTGGATTTCATGACCCTGAGGTCACAACCTGAGCCAAAACCAGGAGTCTGATGCTCAACCAACTGAGCCCGTGAGGTGCCCCAACCATTTTGTATTTTTATTAAGTGTTTCTCTTATACTGCGTGCATCTGGATTTATTTGTTTTTAATCTAATGTGAGTCTTTTTTCTTTTAGCTAGTGAGTTTAGTCTATTTATATCTTTATAACTGATTTATTGAGTTTATTTGAACACCTATGTTAGTCTTTCTCTTATCTTGCCTTTTCTATACTTGTTTTCTACCCTCCCCACTTCTTTCCTGACTTTCTAAAAGTTCAAGTTAATTTTTTTTCTCCTTACATACTTTGGTAGTTATATACTTTATTCTTTTAGAAGTTATATACCTTATTTTTATTCTTTTTAATTACTCATTTTTGACTTAAAGTTTGAAGTTAGTCTTTCTACTCTTTCCAAAATGACCTTGAAACTCTTTAACTCCGCTGACTCTCCTGATTTCTATATTGTTGTTACCAGTATTTGAGTTCCATCTTTTTTACCACCTTTTTCAAGTTGGTTCACATAGGCAATGTTTGCTTAGATTTATTAGCATTATTGTCAATTTCTTTGTTCATTTTTCCTCTTGCATCCCAGTGTTTAATTTTGGTTCATTCTCCCTTATACTAAAGTATATCTTTTAGAAATCCTTTCAGTGGGCATTACTTGGTTGTAACTTGCAATTTGTTGTTTGTTTTCCTGAAAATGTTTTTATTTTGCTCTCATTTTTGAATAATACTTCAGTTGGATATTAAATTATATCTTGATGGTTCTTTTATCTCATAACTTTGAAGTCATTATTCTCCTATATTCTGGCTTCAACTTTTAAGAAATCATCTAATTGTTGCTTTTTTTTTGAAGTTGATCTATACTTTCTCACTGGGTGATTTCAATATCTCTTTTGCCTTTGGTGTACTGACGTTTCAATATGATGTGCTTATGTGTGTTTTGCTTTGTATCGCCTGCTTGGGATTCATTGTATTTCCTAAACCTGAGGACTTATACTTTTCATAAAGTATGAAAAATTGTGTATTATTATTTCTTTGACTTTCTTCTCTTCTCTGCTCTTTTTTACTTTTCCCAGAATACCTATTAGACACATATTAAACCACTTTATCCTGTTTTTTCTATGTTTAAATCTCTTATCCATCTATGTCTCTCTGCACATCATTTTGGGTCCTTTCTTTAGTGCTATCTTCCAGTTTGTTGGTACCCTCCTCATCTGTGACCAGGGCAAAACAAACTTGCCTGTTATCTTTGCTAGTGGATGGATTTTTTTTTTCCCCTCAGTCCATGCTTTTTCTGAGGATGTGGCCATTGGTGAGTGCTGGCTCTCACATAAACCTCAAGATCTTGTTTCCTATTCTTTTGGGCTACTATAGTCCAAGCCTTTTAGTTACTGAAACTGACACCATCCAGTGTCAAAAGTGACGTTCTTTGTTTACTCTTAAAGATCTGTTGTATTTCAGAAAGAGGTTAGGCATTTAAAATAATGTTTTCCAGCAATCCTAGACTTCATGTAGGAAAGAGTCTTTAAATTTTTCATTCTGCCCTTTTGGTTAAAGTGAAAGGGCCTTTCATTAGCATTACATTGTTGAAACACCAAACTATGTTCCTGACTTCCTCCAGAAGTGAGGATTATGATAAAAAGTATATCTGGAAGGATAGCTTGCGGGTTCTCTGTGTTTACAAACACGAACGTTTGGGGCACCTGGCTGGCTCAATCAGTAGAGCACGCGACTCCTGACCTCAGGGTTGTGAGTTTGAACCCCACACTGGGTGTAGAGATTACTTTAAAAATAATAAAATCTTTAAAAAACAAACAAACATAATGGTTTACAAACCAATTAGAGAAAAGTAACTGTCATTTTCCTGTTCTCCTACTCATTCTCTCAGTAAAATATTTATTCTGTTATTTACTCCAAGGTATTTATTAGTCATTCTCCATTATCGGCTCTGCATGTCAGTGTTGGTACTCTAAATGAAATACGAGATGGGTTTATTTTGCATGATACTTGTAATCACCAGTGAGTGCCATACAGGATTCATTTTTCACTAATCTTAAGACAGAAGATTTAGGAATCAATGAAAGGTTTAAAGTAAAGGAGAAAAGGTCGTCTAGTTGAGAGACTATTATACATGAAACAAATGGGTTATGGTGTGTAAGGTAACATTTAATCAGATCTGTGGGAGAGTGTTCCATCCTAAGATGTGTGTCCCACAAGCAGTCATTAGTAGCATGGAAGGTGACTCCTATAGGGTCTTGGCATGAATTGATGGAGAGGCGATTGAAAGGAATATCCCAAAGAGGAAATAGTATTAGTCAAAGCAAAGCAAGTCAAAGGAAATGTTGCTTAATCTGTTGCCAGCCTGTTCTGGATGAGAAGAAGCTAATTTCAAAGGCAAGATGAGCCCCAGTTAAAAAAAAATTGTAAAAACATTCTTTTTTTCCTTCCTGGGATTTACTGAAGTGGACTTACCCATACAAGTTTATGTCTTTTACTCTTCTGTGTAGAGGAAATACCCTGCCTCTCTCAAAAGCCCATATGCTTAACACAATTCTATCAGCTATACTTAAATGATATTCTTTTCAGCACTTACGTTGATCCTAAGACTATGTTCCTAGTTTTTTCTTTCTTCTGAGATAAGATCTTATAAGAAAAGTTCTTTTTTTGCCTTTAATAATTTATCCATTTTAGAAGAGATGTGGAAGAGATTTTAGAAGAGAGTTTGTAAACACTTCTCTTGATTTGTATACTTCCACCCTGTCTTCCACTACAGTGTTTTGGATCAAACTATGCAGTCATTCCGCAGACCCATGGGAGATGCATTGGGTTGGGGCTAATAGTTTGTGTGAACACTGGGGTTGTCACCAATATAGTTGTCCGATGCCATGGCTTTCTTGGGTTCTCGGAGACCTTAGAGGTAAGCATGTCTGTCCTCCTCATCTCGGAGGTTAAAGGGTTGACACCTATAACAGTTAAATGCCTTCCCCGTGTCCATAAGCAGTTAATGACATGGACAAAACTGGAACCCAGGCCAGATGTCCCCTGACCCAGGGCTCTTCCTGTTGCCACAGTTTTGATATTGACTATGGAACAGGAATTCCACCTAATACTTTATTTATTTATTTATTTATTTATTTATTTATTTATTTATTTATTTTTGACAGGCAGAGTGAGAGATCACAAGGAGGCAGAGAGGCAGGCAGAGAGAGAGGAGGAAGTAGGCTCCCCGCTGAGCAGGGAGCCCGATGCAGGGCTCGATCCCAGGACCCTGAGATCATGACCTGAGCCGAAGGCAGAGGCTTAACCCACTGAGCCACCCAGGCGCCCCCCACCTAATATTTTAACTGGACTTGTTCCCCAGAGAGCAGCGAGGAGGAGTTTTTTAACTTCTCGTGGAGGTATTTCAGTTTGTTCTTAGGTCTTACTACTTCCCGTGGAAAACTTTGTCTCTTCTGCAAAGCCCAACATAGAACTGACCGGCACCCTTGCTACAGTTCTTTACAAACTTTATTAGTCACTGCCACTTGTACGGCAGCATTATGCCTAAGGGCTCATACAGTTGCTGTTTCAACTTTCCACTATAAAGTTTAAAAGTTACTCTGTAATCCCCAATCATCAGGTGTGTGAGAATTGATACATTTAACATCCTTCTTTAAAAAGCCTTCGGTGTCCTGGTGAATTAATATGATCTTTATGAGTCTGCTGACTGGATTTCTGAGCCATTCTAAACAGTGTTTTAGTGCTACGATTTTTATAAATGGAAGGAATTGTTACTAGTTGCAGTGACTTGAGCGCTCAAGGAGAGTGGATTTCACACCTAGACTGATTTCGCCTCCAGAAACTCCAGGTAAGAGTATGCACCCCCAGCTCGCCTGGGGGGCTTTCAGAGAGCAAATCCTAGATACCTGGGAGGCTGATAAATTGCGGTACTTTGTTCTCACATTCATTGCATCACCAAATCCGTTTTGAAATCGAAGTTAAAAGATCCCTAAACTTCTTTGTGGCAGGGTCTGAACTGCGACTGGAATGTTCCTCCAGGTTTTTGTTCCATCTGATTTTGTTAGAAATGCCATGTTTTCCCTGGTAGAAGCACGTGTAGATAATGGCTTCACTGTGCTCGTCTTTGCCCTCCCCAGGCAGGCCTTCGCTTCTAAGGTCACGCTAAGGCCCATTTGGTCCAAGGTATGTCAGTTCTGGTAACCAGCAGAGATCTGTGTCTGTCCAGGAGGTTGTAGGCCAGCCACATGGTATTTTTCTGAGTACCCCTTGGGGTTGTCCAGCTCTGTTTTCTTTTAAAATAAGGCATCTCTTCCCTTGATGCTGCTTTGTAGCTTCGATTCAGGAAATGGTTTATCAACCTTGCCAAGTGCTTCGATTCACCTCCTCCCCTCCCTCCACCCCCCTCCCTACAGAAAGGGATTGGAGGATGTCTCACTACTGCATTTAGTTCCCAGCACATTGCCGACACTCAATAAATGTCAACTAATGCCATGCTGTAGCTCGCGTGTGCACTCTAGGCGTTCTGAAAAGAATGGCTCTTTATTCTCATTGTTGAGTGGTATATTTTTCCACTTGTTAGCTGGAAAGGAATTGGAGTCAGGTTTTCCATTTATATACCTTTATGGCTACGTTTCTATATTAAGACGCGCTTGGAGTCTAAGTTGTTTGAAAAAGTGCGTAATTAAACAAATATGCCGGGCAGAAGGTGATGTTCAATGCCATGTCTGAAAGGTCATGTCTTACTTGGGTGTGGTGTTGTGTCGAATCTATATTAGAAGGGAAGCAATTACTCTTCCATAAATAGGATGGCGGAGGCTCAAATTTATTGGAAACTCAGTAGAGTAAAAACAGGTAGTGTTTTATCATCGGAAGTGAAACATCGTGTAGGGAATACAATGCAGTGAACCTTGTGTTTGGGACATAAACATGATACCTGGAGAAGTTATTTTATTTCAGAGTTGTCAAAAGAATGTTTCAGACCTTTCTTCTTGCCTCATAGAATACCAAGTGAGAATTGTTTCACTTCTGAATACTCTGATTCAAGAAAAATTTTCTTTTGTCAGGTGAAGATTCAGTTAGTCAGTAACCTGTCCTCCCGTCCAAGCTGAGTGATGAAATGTGCGTTGCTCTCCATTTCCCCCTGGAATGTGGGTGGGCCTCTGTGTGTAGGCGTGTTTGTAATGCTCTCTAACTACAAGTACCTGGAAGATTAAAAAAAAGAAATCAATCTGACAGTAAAACGTCTTTGTCACTTTCAACTCTTTTATCCAGTTTATCGATCCTCCCTGTGACTTCAGGTATGACATAAATATTTGGTTTTCACCACACTCTATTCTTTGTATCAAAAAAATGCCCCCAGATACGAGACTAACTGAAGTCTGAAGCATTATCTTGAGGAGCACATAAGCAAACTGGTGGCACTCATCAAGTGTCAGTACCCGGGACGTGTTCAAGGAATGGAATGTGCTAAGTCAACGTTTTAACACCTTGTACTGCTTTCTAGTTTTAACACAATGACAAATAAACTAATTTAAATATAAGCATGTGACCGACATTTGTCTCCACTGCTGGGCTACTTTCTACGAGGGAGAGGTGGTGGCCATCTTGTTTGTTGCCTTATCCCCAGGGCCTAAAAGGGGGTGCCTGGTAATTGTGGGAGCTCGCTAACATGAGGGAATGAGTAAATGTGTGGATATTAAACTTTTCTTCCCTCTTATATGGAGAAGATATAAATAACACCAGTTGCCAATAAAAAGCATTCTGTAGGTAAGCTCTTAGAAGCCTACGACCTCAGATCTCCGTGGGCCGAAAATGGAAATATAAATGAAAACACTTAGAGGAAATGAACACAAAAAGAGATCTTTCATTTAAAAAGAACCTGAGACTTTTCAGTTCTATAAATAAGTTGTATAAATAAGTTTTGTTTGAATGTAGTCAAACAGAATTCCATGTCATTGTCCTGTGAGAAAAAAATAGATGTTTTATTGTAAATTGCCTCGTTCTCATGTTACCTTTATTATTCAGAAGTGTTTTGTAGCTATCTCCATCCAGCTTCCTGAATCTTCACTTCTTTAGCTCGAGCAAAGTATTAGCAAATTTCAGGTTGTCTGTTATATAGAGAACTTTTGAAAGTAAGGGAGGTAGAGAGCCAGAAGACAGGATTTTAGTTTTCTCTTGGTAAGTTTTTGGTCCTTCTTAGTTCTGCTAGAACTATTAGGCTCACGTGGGTCCGACAGAGATTTGAAGACTTTTGCAGAGTTGCTGATTGCAAAGTTTACAATATGACAGTAATGTTTTTTTCCCACTATAAATCTAAAAAAGATAAACCCTGTGCTTTCCTTGTCGAGGAGTTGGATAGAAATTCATGTCTAGCAAGTCAATAAAAGGACACTTTATATCTTGAAAGCTGTTAAATACAAATCTGTTGGTTTTGTTTTTTTTTTTGTCTGCTCTTTTCCTTCGTTCCAGTCTCTCACTGCAAAGCTATTTGTTGTCACGCGGTTCTGATCCTGCATATTACAGCAGTTTCCCAGCTCTCGCTACTCTGTCTTTCCCCTTTGTTGAGTGTCTCTCTGGTTGTGAAATAGCATCATTAAGAAACCCTAGGTACACCAAAGAGGGGGGGTGAAAATGTTTTCAAAGGGAGCGTCTGGGGAGAGATGGATTAGAGAGCTAACATTGTCTGCCCATTTGGTTTGATTCAGCAGCTACACCAAGACCAAAATCAAATATGATTTGGTAATATTTTTGTGAACTAAGTCTATGACAATTGATTTCACAGCTCAGATAAATTCTCATGAAAGCCAACATAATTGCTCGGGTATGAAATGTCTGTGGCTTGAAGCAATCAATTTAAATTCTTCTCTTATTGGTTTTCAAATTAAACTCTGAAGTGAAATAGGAGTATGATGCCCTACTTGGATGACCGTTTCTGCCTTTTCTGAGGGAGAAAAATAGCAAGTTGGTGCTTTTTAGCTTTTGCGAATGTCACCAAAAGGCTTTGGAGAAATTCTCCATGCTTCAAACACCTGCGTATGACCCATATCCATTTTTCTAGGGGAATTAGACTTTGTGCTCCCTTTGAGTATTTCAGACAAAGGAACTGATAGGAGGGAATCAGCGACTTCACTTCAGTTCCTTTCTTCCCCAGGATTTAAAGCCAGCTTGTACTTGAAGCCATTAGTAGTGCCAGAGGGGCTTTCGGTCAGTGTTTGAGGCCTTCCTATTCTGGAGGTTTGTGTCCAAGGGCAGTCTTGATGAATGAGCCCAAAATGGCTGTGTAAAGTTCAAGAACAAAAAGAAATTTTGTCCTTCACAGCGAGTTTACTTTTCTTCTAGGATTTCAGAACAAATACATTGCCTGCTCCCCACCTACTTCCTGGAAGGACTCTTTGCTGATGGGCAGTCCCCTCCCCCCCCACCCCTTCAGACGAACACTGTGGCTTGGGCCAGCCTCGCTGGGGGACCATAAAAGGGCCCCGGCTGTGTTCATTAATGATAGGGAACGATCACTGGTTGCAGACATGCTGCAGAAAAATACATGCTCTGTTCTCCCATGCAGTCTTCCAGTGAGGCGCTGTGGTGGTTAAGTTGCAAGAGAAAGTCTGGCGGGTCATCCTTAAGAGACTGGTGCAGATGATCCAATATTTTTAATCATGTGCTTGTTTAGAAATAGGGTTGTCTGACTAGTTTTTGTTTAAAAATCAGCTTTTCTTTTTGAAAACGAATTAGTCATTCTAAAGAACTGCATTCAAGATATTGACTGGCTTGTCTCGGGCTTTTAAAGAATGGGTTTATGTGTGGATTATTTGTGGTGAGGATAAAATTAAAGGGAGCTGTGTGCTAGGGCTTCGAAGGTGTGGTGGTGATTTTGTGACAGCAACCCACCCCCCCCCAGGCCAGCAGGGAGACAGCCAAGAGTTCAGGCACTTCAGTCAGCGACCTGCTGCGAAGAACTCTTAAGAAATGAATTAAGCAGGGGTGTGAAAATTTCCCTAGCTGGGTCTAGCCTGACGGAAATTTCTAAACACCTACATTTCAGTTGGCAGTCCTAGAGGCCTCCAAGAACAAAAGTAGAGAAAATTAAGGGCACGTTTTACTGACTATTGGAGCAATCAGGTTTGGGCCATGACTTATAGAATATTGTAAAACAATCCACATGTTGACCAAAAAAACCAAAACCCAAAAACAAAACAAACAAAAAAAAACACCCAAAAAACAAACAAACAAAAAACCCTACGTGAAATAAGAGAATAAATTGAGAGAGTCCAGAGAGGGTTATTACTCAAATCTGCTGCTGTTTAAATGCAGTTATGCTGACCACTGTACTACGGTACTCTCTGGCTGACACAGGGTTTTCCATTATTGTCAGCGTAACCCTGTCCTATCCTGATTTATGACTAAAGCTGTAACACCTTGCCGATGACTTCCTGTGTTTGGGGGGCGGGGGTGCCTTTAAATCAAAGTAACACACAGATACGTAAACCTTTAGGAAGATCGCCAAACTCCCTCAAATCATGCGGTCAAGAATATTAATTATAAGCCTGGCTTTTTACAATATCAGTTTACACATCAGGAATCTTCTGGGGACCCAGCATTGCATGTGTGATCCGTTTTTCTTTTCCCTCAGTTGATTTGCTGTGCAACCAACCTACCCATTAAAAAATGTCCTTCGTGACTGTACCTACTGAGAGAAAATACTATGAACTTTTAAATTATATACCTCGTATATATGTTATAAATTATATTATTCTGCTTCTATCTGCTGCATTCAGAAGGAAACTATTTACCACCATGTGTAATTAATTTTAATTAACACATGCAGCATTAGTAAAGGGAACGGACACGGCACAAGCTTTGGTAGAAAATGTTAGTCACACTCTGCAGCTAACTCTGAGCAGATGCATGGTTTCATAAAGAAAATATTTGCAGAACCTAACTGGAGCAAGTTTTTTCCTTTCCTTTTCTTTTTCTAATTTTGAAACTGCCTATGTTTATTTCTTAGAATCTGAGGAAAATACAGCTCATCTAAATGAACGGTTTCAAAAAATGCAATTGCCGAGAGCAGTTTGTTGGAACACAGTATCTGTCTTTGCTGTCAGTGTGTTTCTGAATCCATACCTCGCTCCATACCGAGAAATCCCTTACAGGCCAAGGCATGAGTGCCAGGTGTTATTCTCCTAGATATTAGCCTGCCCCTGTTGTAATAGTATACAGTAGTTTTGCTTCAGAAGGTAGATAAATTCTTGCCACTTGGGTCACTCTATAGGAACAGTAAGGTGCTGAAAATATTCATGTTTCGATGTTTATACTGTGACTTTTGAATGAAATTGGCCACATGAGATCTCTACCACTGGCTCTCAAATTTGGGGGTTTGAAGACCCCTTTCTACTCTTAAAAATTGTTGAAGACTTTAAAGAGCTTTTGTTTCTCTGGATTGTGTGGATTGTATCAGAAATTCTGTGAGCTGGTTGGCTTCACATTGCTGCTTACAGGCCATAGTGAGAGATACTTATACCACGGAAATTGGCAAATTCTACAAACCATGGCCTTTTTTCCCTTTTCTCCCCTGGATAGCTAGTTGTTAAACATTTATTAACATACTGCCAATTATATCCATTGGTAGAAATTTGAAGTGAGAAATTTAAAAAATATTCATTTATTAGATCACGTAAAGTAATAGTAGTAAATCTATTTTATGCTAACATAAATAGTATGTTTTTATGGGAAAGTATATTATAAAATATCAGGAGAAGAGTGGCTTTTTTTCTTTACAACTTTCCAAAACTCTTTAATGTGTAGTTTAATGGAAGACAGCTGGATTCTCATATCTGCTTCTGCTTTTAATCTATTGCAATATGTTGTTTTGGTTGAAGTATATGAAGAAAACCTAGCCTCACACAGATATGTAGTTAGAAAGGAAAAAAGTATTTTAATAGTCTTTTCAGATAATTATAGATTTTCTTCTTTGATGCCTCACCAAAACTCGACAAGTGATAGTTTCCAAAAAGTTAGTTGCAATCTGGAACCTGAAATTGTATCAACGAACTTCTCATATTCTGCTACATTAATCCATTGGTCTTTCGTGCATCTTAAATGGACCTTATGAGCGATTCTGTAGCATCATAATTTGTCATTTGGAAATATTGGTTCACTGATTTACATAGATCTGCTCAGTGTGTACACATTTCATTATAACATGAATGTATTTAAAAATCACATTCCTAATATGACCACCAATCTCCTCAGAAAGGGGGAAGGTTTCAAGCCCATGGTGGGAGATACAAGGTTTCCAAAATTCTAAGTCCGTATTTCATCATTGGTCATAAATACTGTCAGTTGTCTTCCTTTAAGGGACAGGCTCATTTTGTCCATTTTTGAGACAATTCCTGCCGAAAACTCAGGTCTGCATAGCCATAGATTGGCTGTCAGTCAGCCCTTTGAGTACAAATGGCCTCCCACGTAAAAAGCTGGTGCTTCGGCTGCCGGTGGAATTGCCTTTGCTCAAGACAAGCACCTCAGTGGGCAGCAGAAGTGCTGATGTGTATTCATCACTCTGTGACATAGAATATCAAAAAGATGTGTGCCCTCAGGCTGTAGGCTTAATAACATTGTTAGTTTTCCTGCTTCATCAAGACATCCTTAAGTGAAAGTGACTTTTTGAAAAACTATGAGTGGTGGCAGTGAAGAATAAAATGACTCTCAATACAGCTTACGACATTGTCTTCACTGATGCCAAGGCCCCTACCTCTGCTTCTGCACCATCAGAGTGCAAACGTTAACGCATTTGTTGCAAGATCAACTGTGAAATTCGGGCTCCTGGATGGCTCAGTCGGTTAAGCGTCTGCCTTCGGCTCAGGTCATGGTCCTGGAGTCCTGGAGTCGAGCCCCCTGTCCAGGCTCCCTGCTCAGTGGGGAGCCTGCTTTTCCCTCTCCCTCTGCCTGCTGCTCCTCTTGCTTGTGCTCTATTTCTCTCTGTCAAATAAATTAATAAAATCTTTTTTAAAAAAAGATAATCTGCGAAATTAAAAAAATATCCTACACTTTGACTATTTTAGCAACATTTGTGTTTTTTGGTAAGCATTCGTATAAATGGTCTTTCAGTATTAGTACCGATATCATCAGAAAAACATATAGTCATTCTTTAGACTTGTCCCACTTGAAGGTAAAAGTGTAATTCTGCAGATGAGATTTTTAACTCATGCCTCATGTTACCAACTAAATCTTTAATTAGACCAGCTACTCTGTCATTGGAAAATAACAGTAATTTCTTTTTACTGACTTTTTCTGGCTGGTATTCACTAATGTCAAGTGTAAAAAAGGTTTTATTCATTAATCTCTCAGCTATAGTGCACATTTCTCTAGCCATTGCTATACAATGACTTATCCCATGTTTCGAGGTTTTGGGGGGTGCTTGGGTGGCTTAATTGTTTGTTAAGCATCTGCCTTTGGCTCAGGTCATGATCTCAGGGTCCTGGGATTGAGCCCCACATCTGGGTCCCTGCACATCAGGCTCCCTGCTCGGGAGGGGGTCAGCTTGTCCCTGTCCCTCTGCCTCCCCCACTGCTCATGCTCTCTCTCTCTCAAATAAATAAATAAAATATTTTTTAAAAAGATGCTGCAAGGGTTTTTACATTTCTACTTTGAAGAGCTCTAACAAAGAGTATTTGACTTTCAAAGGATACATTATACTTATCTTTAAAATGTGGTGAGATTCCTTTTTCTTTAAGTGTTCAATGATTGGTCTCAAATCATGGTGTGACTTAACTGGCATTATAATGCTATTCAAAAGTGCTCAGTTACATTGGACAAGAAGGGACATTATGAACGTATATAAAGCCAAAGGAAAGCTTTCATCCCATTTTTGTTTCATACTCATAGCTTTGTCCTATTTCTTTGCATTAGATTCTTTCCTTCCAGGAGTCAGGGTTTTTTGTGACATGTCAGTCTTCATCTTTTTTTAGCATCTTTAGATGGAGCTGTTGCAGCTAAAGGTTGAGAAACCGAATCTTCAAATATCCTTTTTTTTAAAGCCAATGAGCCATCCTTAAACATGAGAAAATTATATTATAAATACATTTTTATATCAGAAAAAATACTAAATTCTAAAATAGCATTTTAGATAGAAATTTTAAATTTAGGAAAGGTCTTTTTTTATTAAGGTCTTATAGAACAAGACAAAAATGGATGTGTATACATTTGTCTGCCTCCACATGGGCAGAGGTAAACTTTAAGATTTCAAAATAATGACTTATTAGATGATGATGAGGTTACAGAGATTATAGCAGGTGTAAATGAAAATAACCATTAGAAACACAGTGGAAGTTCTTAGAACAAATGAGCTAATCTCTGAAAATGCACATACCAGCTTTGAAAATTCTAGGAAACATGAGAGTGCACAAGCTCACTTTCCACCAACTGCTCAAGTGATGATAGCTACATGCAATGTAGCTTCTAGAAAGCTCCTCTGTAGATTCATAATAGAATGAAAGTAAAAAAAACAACAAACCCAAACTAATATTATTATGAAAATAGTTTTGACTTTGAGAACGCCCTAAAAGGGTTTTGAGGATCCTAGAGGAGTCCCCAGACAATACTCAGAACTACAGCAGTTAGGCAATACATGATACAATGATTTATTGGCGTGACATCAGTTTAAGGTTTATTTTCATGGAATGATGGGGATACTTGCTGCATTAGTAAGTCTGTTGGTTGCGTCTCCTGGTTTTGAAGAACCAAGAATCCACTGATTACCAAATTAGATTCTTACATATCCTCCACACTGTCTCAAAGTAGAAGGTGAAAATGGAACACATCTGGAAAGACAGACTCATTTCAGGCCAAGATAGATTTATTTTAGCAATCAAAGCCATGCCATTCAGTCCCCTCCCAATTATACCTAAAATAAAATCCAAAACAGTTATGAAATTTCTGGAGCTTTTGTTTACTCCCCTTATCTCATATTGTTCTCTTACCACTGATGATGCTAATGAAGATGGGTGCCCGCAAGAGAGGTCATCAAATAGCTTAGAGTTGAAAAGGAGGTGAAAATCTTTGGAAACGCGTTGATTTTCCAGGAGCATGTGTAGAAATGCAGATGTGACTAAAGAGAGTAGCCCTGTTACCCACAAAAGGGAAAGGATCCAGAATCTCAGTCTCAAATGAGAGACCCTGTCTTTGATAGTTCGGGGGAGGGAGGGTGTGGAAATCGTCCACCTTCTCCTCTGCTATGATAGGTTTGAGAAGTGATGAAAGACAGGAAATACTGAACTACCTTAGATGGGTTTTTCCTAAGTGGAAAGGGTTATTTGGTCAATATCCTTCATCTCGAACCAAAACAGTCAAAAATTTAGAGAATTTTCAAACTGTTAAAGAATTTTTTTTTTCAAATTTAAAAAATTTTTCAGTGCAACCAGTATATAACCTGTATCACACGCAACTCACCTTCTGGGTTCAACACCACCCGAACTGGCGTAAACCCTATTCGTTAAGATTAGTCCGTCGTGGCTTGGACGTCATAGAGCGTCAAACTGCAGTAAAAACTTCCGACTGCTTCTGTCAGTTTCTATACTTACATACTTGTCAACCGGTAACAAGCAGCTCTCAGACCTCAAGTACTGCTCTGATGTTGGCCATCGCAAATATAGGGTTGAATTTGCCAAACACACTTCCCAGCAGAGGGTAATTATTCCTAGACAACCGTGGCCTGTCATTTGCGTAGCTGTTGCTGGAAGCCACAGTGGAGCTAGTTACAGTTGCGTGGGCTCAACAGGTAGGAATCATTCAAAGTATACATCGTTGCATCTCCGATTAGTGTCCAGGGTCCGGATACTGATTTTGGCTTCTCCTATAAAACCCAAAATGATGTTAGATTCTTGGCTGGATCACATGCCTGGCAATTAACTCCATCTCTATGTGAACAAAGAAACTACCATCTGAATATTTATTGAACGAGAGTAGGCAGACCCTATAACGTGTGATTCGTCACCAAAATTAATTGTATCATTAATTCTTTTCAACTTAATTTGTTTATTTTAATTCATTCATTCATTCTTAACCAATTCATTCATTGTCTTCCGCTACCTGGAGAATATCTGAGCTTTACTCTAGTGCTGGTCTTCTACCCCTTTTGTGTGGCTTCTTCATTGTTGATGAGGAGCAATCAGCCTGAGAAAGAAGCAGTTATTGGTATTTCTGCTTTCTAGTCCTTTTTAAAACCACTTTACCCTGCTGATTTCCTTTGCCTCTCTCCGCAGAGCAGTTTTGTTTTTTCTTCCACACGCCTTGACTGGTGTAAAATTACGGAAGCAAATATGGGTTTCCGACCCATGGCGATCCAGACAGTGCGCTCAGTGCAGAGACCTGAGAAGGGAAACTATCATCTACTGTTAATCCGTTAGAGCTCCGGCTCCCAGGAAAGGCCTGTAACATAGGTTCCTTAACATAGTCTGTTATTAAACAATAACTTTTATTTCCCGACAAACTTCTTAAAGAGTGTGTCCTTCCTGAGCCATTTTATGTTTGACTATTTACGTTTAAGGAAGGCATGAAATTTGTCTCACGGAGCTGAAGGGTTCACATTCTCTAGTGTCTTTACAGAGGGTCAAACTCATAATGCGTAAAAGCAACTCAAGAAAGAATAAGCCCGTCATCAGAATGATTTTTTGAAATATTTTAATATACATTTTTTCCGTACCTTTTTAAAAATAGAATTAGCAGCTGGTGAGTTATGACGCCTCCCTCATCGTGAGAGCACTTTGAGCAGAAGCTAGAGAACCGCTTCCAGGTGGGGTGATCGTAACTTATTTATTTCTGAGAGTGAAAGGGGTGCTACTAATAATTATGCTGAAATACTTGACAGTAAACTGAGGTGATTCAGGCAAAAAGGGATGAATTCTACCCACTGATGATGTCACAGTGAGGAGAATTTGTAGAGTCCTGATGGGGGAATTTGGCTTCGGTGACCTCTGTGGTACATTCCAACTTTACCATATCAAACCTGTTTTATGCACAACTATTTCTGTATACTTTTTTATGATTTTTTAATGATCTTTTATGATTTTTAATGAGTACTTATGAAACTTATTCCCCCACATACGGTGAAGTCTGAAGTGCGTTATTAAGCACTAGAGTTTAAATTTGGTTTGGCAAGATTTACACTATGTAAATTCTGTTGTAATTTTTAAAAATCTTGTAAAGACAGAAATTACACACACACGTTCTAATTTACATATAAGTTAAATTGCCTAGTGTAACAGCCCATTCCCCTACTGTCCTTGAGTAAGAGTTTGGGTTATTTACAAACAGTCTCAAATGTGATATGACTGTTCATTATCGGTACTTCCAGCTTGTCTCTGGGATTCTTCTTATGAATTGTGGGATGAGCATGTTTCCAGAATCAAATGAGGATTCTTATTTTCATGTCAGCTAAGCGGATGTAAATCATGAACGCCGTGAGAAGTTTCCTTGAGAGGAAAGCGTGCCCTTATTATTCTATGAGCTCTTTGGAAGTTAAATACACAGCAGTAAAGAAAAGTCAATGGGTACCTACATATTTAAGTTTTCAAATATCCATTAGCAGAGTTTTACTATGAAGATTATGGAATTGAGGGGTTTTTTTTTTTTAATGTGGCTAGGACACTCTCTTCAATCCAGTTTTAAGCCCTTTATTTAGTATTTGTTATGTGCTATGGTCTGAAGTAGAGGCAGTCTGCATTCATGGCTTTCGTAGCATAATAGGAAGAGGTGGGTATTTCTGTCAATGGTGTAATATAAGTGAGATTTCCCACCACCCTAATTCCCTAAATTCTCAGCACACAAGCTAGTCTTAACATCTGTGTAAATAATCTGAAATACATTGCAAAAACTCAAACTTTGCAGCTCTGTCTCCCTTGGGCAGGTAAAGACTATCTTCAGAAGGCTTCACAGGGCTTGGGCGCCTGGGGTGGCTCAGTTGGTTAAGCAGCTGCCTTTGGCTCAGGTCATGATCCCAGGATCCTGGCATCAAGTCCCGCGTCCGGCTCCCTGCTCTGAGGGGAGCCTGCTTCTGCCTCTGCCTGCTGCTCTGCTCTCTATTTCTCTGTCAAATAAAGAAATAGAATCTTTGAAAAGAAGAAGAAGACTTCACAGGGCTTTTAGTAGTAAGTAGGAAAGTGGCAAACTGATTGTGATGTGGAAAAACATGAGGCCCCATGTATTTAGAGGAATGGTCCAAACTATTTAAGACTCAGAATCTGGTTAGGTGCTGTGAGTGGAAAGATCTAGAGGTCTCTGTAGGCTAGCACTTGAGCGCGTTACCCAATGTGTGGATGTGGTCCAGTGAACGCCTCAAGGACCCAAAACACCCTGCTTTTATTCAAAATCGTGGTGTTTTACCACCTAGAACATTACATGAAAAACCCCTCGGTCAATTGCAAGAAGAGGTGTAATATAATCAGAGCAGATTCTGAGGTGAAATTAAAATAATTGGTGAGGTAAGATAATTACCTTGCATGATCATAGCAAAAGGATTAGATATTTCATTATGAAAAAATGAGAGGTGTTTTCAAAGGTGTTAAGGTCATTAAATTCGATTGACTATGATTTTGCCCCATGAAATTTTAAGCTACTAGAATGAGGAGGGACCTTTGGATTAAAATAGAGGCCGCCCTGCAGTTCTGTCACTACAGGTTACATTAACCCCAAGAGGTGGTGCAGACACTTCTCCAGCAATTTATATGAAATTGTGGCTGCATCAAAAATAAACCTATACCTGAAGGAAAGCATCTCTGAGCTCAGAAGTTGATTGCAAGGAAAACCTCTTCGCCTTTGTTGATACTGTTCTTGCTTTCTCGCTCAACAAAGGTGAAGAGGTCTTCCTTGCAATCGACCTCAATTTAACCCAGAGTTATACTTTTTTTTTTTTACTCTGTTCGCAGTAAAATCAAACTAAAATAGCAAAATGCTCATAAAAAGTCCTCTACAGTCTATTCTCCTTAGATGCATATATGGCTCTTTTCTTTGCCCAGAGCCAATATTTCCGAAATTTTTATCACAGTTCATGATTTATAGCCATTTCGCATGGGTACCTATTGTCTTTAGTGTTTTCTAATAGGTAACGAATATAGTTGCCTTCAGGGAGATGTTCACTCCTTTCTTTGACATGTCATGGAAGAGAAGCATGTTGCAGTGATTCATTAGTCCTTCTCCTCGTGAACACCCGTGCTTTATCCTGCCTTCAGTTAAGAATCAGGAGTATCAGCCTGTGACTTATTGCCTCAGTATACAAACGGCCTGTGTCACATTGCACCATTGACTTCACTGACTCCATTGCCTTTACCTGTCTGCCGTGTTTCCAAAGCAGAACCCCAGCGCGTGCCGACTGCAGGAGAACCCAGCCAACTGTAGCGACTGATCTAATTTGAAGGTTAAAATGTTCTTTCTCTGGTAGTTTCTGCTATCACTGTGACTTTTCCAAGGCTGTGAGATCAGTCTCCTCATGCTTAACCCAGGGAGGTATTCCAGTTTTCTTGTTGCTGAAATTTGCTTTGCTTATTTTCACTAGCAATCTGGTTTTATAAACATCATCCTGCCAGACTGTATGTCATTTTTCTTCCTTCAGAGTAGGAAATGAATGATGTGTGCAGGAAAGGACCTTCGATACCTTTGAAGGGTGCAATTCATTTAGGAGAAAGCTTGAGAAAATAATTTTATATCGAATTGGAGAAGAAGTGGGAGCATCTTGAATTCCTTTTACTACACTGATGTTTATACTCAAAGCTTATTCATTTGAAATACACACACTCATAAAACATTTAACTGAGTAACTTTGGAGAGTAGACTCGTAAAATAAATACCCAGTGCAGGGTCTTTTCTATCTCCACATATGCACAGTATAGTGTGTGGGTATTTGTATTCAAATAATTCCCAAATCAGCACAGAACTGTCAGCAAACTCATTGCCTTGGTCCATAGATACTGCTGCTGTCAGATCGGGCTTGAGCTTCAGTGAGACCCGGAACGCCTGGGTCGCCGGTGTCACCATGTGAAAATGTTAAGAGTGTGCGCTTGCCCAATTACATGCTGAGGACCCTAAATGTATACATCCAACTCTCCGCCTTCTCCCGGGCTTCAGACTTGCATCCAGTCTACTGACCAGCCCCAGTCTAGAACTGTTACGCCGGATCTCCCCTCCCCCGTCTCCCAGGTGCTCAGGCCAGAAACTTCAGAGTCACTCTAGGCTCCTTTCATACCCTCACTTGCTACAACCAGTTCCTCGGAAAAATAGGATTGCTCTTCCTTGGAAGAGCGCTGTGTATTTAGAATTCAACCTCTTCTTACCGCCTCCCCCTCCCCAGTCTGGTCATCCCTTGCCTGGACTTCTGCAGCAGCCTCTTCCTTGGTCCCTTTCTTGCTATGGCCACGCGACCGCGAAGAGTGTGCTTTCACACAGCAACCAGAGAGCGATTTCAAAAGAAGTAAATCAGATCCTGTTCCACACCTCTGCTTAAACTACTTCAGTGTCTTTCCAGCACACTCCGGAAAAAATCCAAAGTTGTTACTGTGTCCTGTGAGGCCCGCCATGATCTGGCTTCCAGCTCCTTCTCTGAACTCATTTCCGACGGCTCTTCATTGTTCACCCAGCTCTAGCGATATTGGCCTCCTTACTGTTTCTTGAGTATGTTGACCTTGTTCCTCTCTGGGGGCCTTTTCATTTGCCAGGAACGTCCTTCCCCCAGAAACTTTTATGAGTCATGCTCTGTCTTCATTTCATGTCTCTTTTCAAATGTCGCCACTTCATTTTCTGACTGTTCTCTCTAAGGAGGCGTGTATTGCATTGTTCTGTCGCCTTCTCCTGCTCTGTTTTGTTCATAACACTTAGGACTTCCTGATACGTTTGTTTATTTTTGTTTGTTTTCTCTCTTCCCTGTTTCATTGTAAATTCTGTGAAGGCAAGAATTTAATCACATTTGTTCAGTGCTTGGCATATAGTAGGTATTCAGGAATGAGTGGAAAAGTGCGTGGAATGAGTGAATGAGTTCTGGTGTTGCTTATTAATATCCCTGAGCTGGCTGCTTGTTGGATTCTCTTCCCTACCCCCCAGTCTTAAGCTTCGGTCAACATTTACTCAATGGTAACTGCATGTTCTGGAAGGATATGAAAAATGATACTGAATAATCATATAGAACGTCAGACAGTAGTCCCCCTTATCCATGCTCTCACCCTCCACGGTTTCAGTTGCCCACGGTCAACCGCAGTCTGGAAGCAGATGGTGCTCCTTGTGATGTATCATTAGAAGGTTAACACTAACCTAAGCCTAGGTCACAATGCCTGCATCCTTCACCTCATCTCATCATGAAGGGATTTTCTCATCTCACATCATCACAAGAAGGGTGAGTATAGTGCTCTATTTTGAGTGAGAGAGAGAGAGACACTAACTGCATTCGCATAACTTCTATTATAGTATATTGTTAAAATTGTTCTATTTTAATATTAGTTATTGTTGTTCATATCAGACGGCGCTTAATTTATCAAGCTGTATCATAGGCGTATATCTAGGGTTCCGTGTGTGGTTTCAGGCATCCACTGGGGGTCTTGGAACGTATGCCCCGCGAATAAGGGGACATTACAAAGTTCCTAATAATGTACATTAGAGTGCATTTTTATGTATGTTATTTTCTTGTGTTAAACATTTAGGAAGCCATCCAGAAAAGATTCCAGGTTAATATTAGGAGGGAATGAGAAAAACATTCATGAAAGCTTAGGAGAGGCACTAAACTCAAAATTATGAACATTAATAGTATAAGTTTCTCTCTCTCTCTCTCCCTCTCTCTCTCTCTCTCTCTCTCACACACACACACACACACACACACACAGTGAGAGATGAGAATCATAGTTCAATCCAAGAAGTATTCTGCTATCCTGAAATATTGCTGTGAAGGAAGTGAAAGGATCAGGTCGAGAGGAGTGGCGTTCTGCATATGAGGACCGGGGTATGGGAAGTCGCAGCCCGAGACAGATAATTGTGTTCAGGGAACAGCAGGTTTTATTATTTATAAGCGCAAGTTATGATAACTGAGTATTTTCTCTGTGTGTGGTGATGGAGAGAGAGAATGTTTCAGCAGAATTAAATTACGGGAAGGTTTGAAGCTGCTCTGAAATGTTTCGAACCTAAGGAACAAGGAACTCTTCCAGATTTTGAGAAGGGAGCTGGCAGTGGCATGGAGAGGAATACGTTTCTAACGAACCACAACGAGACTGANGAACCACAACGAGACTGGAGGAGGTGGGGTCAGATACACAGAAAGGAGCCTGGGAGCTTGTAGAGACGTTCACAGACAGGGTGAAATGGCCGGGTCCGAGATGAACCATGCACTTGAAATCGGGTTTCTTCTCTCCCCGGGCTACAAATTAATCATCGCAATGGTATTCTCGAGAGGAGGGCACCAGGAAAATGGTATCTCACATAAAGATTAGGTGCCCTGTGGGCCAATATCCCCATTTTCCTCAATTTAAGCATGCTTAAAACATGCTGAGCTACAGCACCTTCTAGCACCTTCCCTGGGTCCGCTCTTTGCTCCCACAAAGTGGTTTGAAGCCTAAAGTGTTGGCGCATATTGTTCAACTCAACGTGTCCATCACTTTGTAAATAGCTATTGTCTTTAGCATAAGCAACTAGTATTCATCTTAGACGTACATTAGCAAACTTCATCTTAGTATTTTGTTTATGAGTCAAGCTGGTTTGCAGGCCCAGCTCCATAATTTACTGTTCTGTTCTCAAATGTTAGCTTTTTAGTTTGGCAGTATTGTGTTTGTTTCTTCCTCAGTGACACTTTGAAAAATCTGATGTACTTTTGGATCATCCCGTTTCTTTGCTCTGAAATTGTAGAATAATGTAATATTGGACTTGAAAGGGACCCAGAGATGTCATATTTCACCCCTCTAGACAAGATCATATCTAAAATATATTAGCAAGATGAAAATCTATTATACTTTCTTCCGTGACTGTTTGTCCCAGTGTTTTTACCAAGCTCAGAGCAAAGCTGTGCAGAAGCTGGCGTTTGTGATTGATCTTGTCCGTTGCTCATCCTCATTGCTTAAATTCTTTCACCTCCTTTAGTCTTAGTTTCTTAGTTACGTCATTGGGAAATTGCCTTGTGAGCTAATAACTTTCTCCAGGGACATTTGCATTTTAATAGTAATTCCTACCCAGCACCATGCTAAATGCTCTGCATATATCGAATCCCTAAAAACCCTCTGAGAAGTGTGTTTGGGTGGCTTAGTCGGTTAAGTGTCTGCCTTTGGCTCAGGTCATGATCTCAGGGTCCAGGGATCGAGCCCCACGTCAGGCTCCCTGCTCAGCGGGGAGTCTGCTTGTCCCTCTCCCTTTGCANAGAAGTGTGTTTGGGTGGCTTAGTCGGTTAAGTGTCTGCCTTTGGCTCAGGTCATGATCTCATGGGATCATGGGATGTGATCCAGGGATCGAGCCCCACGTCGGGCTCCCTGCTCAGCGGGGAGTCTGCTTGTCCCTCTCCCTTTGCGTCTCCTCCTGTTAGCTCTGTCTGTCTCTGTCTCTCTCTCTCTCAAATAAATAAATAAATTTTTTAAACCCTCTTAGATAGTACTGCCCTCATTTATCCACAAGAAGATCGAGACTCAGAGAACTTTATTTGGCTGAGAGTCATAAAACTAACACATAATTAACAAGTTCCAGAGTTTAAATTTCTCTGATTCCAAAATCTATGCTTTTTTCTGTCACATCATGCAGATTCTTGTAGAAACCTAAAGCCGTCTAGACTCAAAAGAATGAAACGGCCAGAAATACGGGTCGGTGAAAGTTCTGATAGGGGATCAGGATATTCTGGGCGAGCTGTAACTGTTCATCTGCGCCACAGCTTCAAAGTCCCTCTGAATTCATCGGGAGCATCTTTGTTAGGCCACTGGGAGCCGGGCGTGACTCCCCTTGGAGACAGTCTCAGTTTCCTTATTTACGCATGCGGGTCATCCTTCTGGTCTGGTAACGCTTCCCCGCGTGCAAACTCTCCCCTACGGAGAGAGAAGAAAAGTACCGCCCTGCGGCCCAGGCACCTTACCTCCCGTGGCCGGCTGGCTCAGACTGCAGCTTCGGCCTCGGCTCAGAGCGGCCGTGATGCCCGCGCGTCTCCCGCAGCTGGCACCGGCCACACCTGTTTACTCCGGAGCCCCTTCCTTCCCAGGTCCCAGCCCCTTGGATCCCTGCTGGCCACCGAGGGGCACCTGATTATCGAAGGCTTGTTTGAATCACCGAAAGTTTGTCCTCCTGTGTCTGGGCCACGTTGTCAGTTTCCACTCAGTTTCCTTCCTCGGTGGCCATGGCTGAAGTGGACAGGACTTCTGTTCTCTCCAAACGGTGCTCTGCCTGCCCGGTTCGGCCTCCCTCCATCTCCCCCGGTGGACGGCCCCCGTCCCTGTAGTTGGATTCCAGAAGTGGGCACAGTGGTTGGCAGGACCTGACCAGTAAAGAGTATGGGGCAGCAATTACTTGTGCTCTTTGTTCGTGACTGATTCGCTATTGCTGTTTCCTGAAGCCATTTTAGTTCCTACTTTCTATTGCTATAGAAAACCAAGTTTACCTTGATTTTATTGAGATGGGGCTGGGTGTAGGGGGGCGGTGTTTTCTAAGTTGAGCGAAGAAAGAGGTATATTTCACTAGAAAAAGAGCTACGTTGCCTCCTTCCTCAGCTAAAGAGAGATTTGGGGTTGCCTGGGTGTTTTCCTGAAGTTAAAAAAATGTGTAGTTGCTTGTTTTGCAATAGGTTTGGTTGTGTGTTGTGTGCAATTTTCTCTTTTATATCTTTTTTCCCCCCTTAAAATTAAATCCAGTGAAATGTGAAAGAAAGAGAAGTGCCATAACCCCCACAGCTGCTGAGTTTTCCTGGAAGGCAAAGACATCTCAATTTTAAAGTTAGTCTTAAAACATGAAATCATTGTTCTTTGAAACAGCTGTCTGGTCAAAAAACCTCTTTGTAGTGTACATTTTTAAATAGCAGTTTTTAAAAAACCACTAGGAGCTTTGTAAAGATTTCCTTTATCTGGGTTATGAATTATTTTCAGTCTTTTGAGTAATTGTTAAAGTGATGAAACTGACTGGAACAAAACAGAAGTCTGTTTTTTGTTTTGTTGTTTAGCAGGGAGGGGGAAATGCCACTGGGGTATTAGGATTTACTTGATACTTTGGCAGTGAAGTCTAATAAAAGATTGTTAGTGGCTTAGCATTTGGTTCGCCATTGACTTTGGTACATCGCGCTGGAATATAAGCTTCCCGAGAATAGGGAAGTTGTCTGTCTCAATCAATGTGTGTCCCTCAGGGCCTACCTAGCACCACACCTGGCACTAGCTTCTCAACAAATGTTTATTCAATCAATCAATCAGTAGAGGAATGCCATAAGTACCATTTACAGAATGACATGTCATGGAGCCAGATACATACTTCATCCGTTCTTCTGTTATCTTTTACAGAGATAACCTGGCAAGGCAGTTTTCCTTAACAGAAACTTTGAGGTTGAAGATGTATTTCAAGATCTCTGCTATTATTAGTCCATTATGGATCTTTCACCCACGATTTGATGTACATTAACTCTGACATTGTTTATATTTTTGCCGCCTCTTGGAGTAATAAGTTTCCCAAATAGAAGGCGGTGGTAGTTCACCTTGAAGGACGGATAAGTAGGGCATCGTGGGAGCAGAGGCGGAGAATGACCCAGGCATTTCGTGTTCCCCGGGAGAAGACTCGGAGGAGGGGATGTGGGAGTCAAGGCTGCAGGGAGGAGTGGAAGTTTGCCAGACAGGGAGGAAGGCAAGCGCGCGGTGGTAGGCGTGCATGGAAAGGCCTGGCGGGTGGAAGGGCAGGCCACGGGACCCTTGGCTGCGGAGCCATTACCACAGACATCACTACCGTTGCCACCCCGACCTTCTCATCTGTGACACTTTCACAGGAGATATAGCTTGTCATTGAAGTGCTTGGGTTTTTTTTTTTTTTCCGATCTGATTTCTTTTCTTTAAAGAGTCGGTTGTATCCCTTATGCTAACTATACCTAAAATGGCTTCCCCACACATGTCACCGAATAGTCAAGCTTCCGGCAGACCAGATTTCTACAGACGTTTCGCGGCTAGGAGACGGACGTGTGTGGACAGATTTGGGGCCATAAGCACTTGTCTGTGATGTCAGTCGCACTCTGTTCACCCCAGCCCCGGGCTCGCTGAGGGGAACCAGTGAGGTGCCGCAGAGCCAGAATGTAGACAGTGCTGATGACCTGTGTGGGGCCGGCGCGCCCGAGCCCATCTTAGGCGGCCCTATTCACAAAGCAGCCCAAACTCCCCCCGTGTACCCAAGACATCTTTTTGTAGCCCCAGGACAGAGGCCTGAAAACTGGGTTTCCACATGATAAAGGTACAGATGTAACTTTCCAAAACGAGTTCCAGGAACTGACTTTGATATAACTTGACATGCTTAAAATAATAATAATATCAACAAGGAATCATTTAAAAATAATTTGAAAGGTTAATTTTGTGGGGAGCCATGGTGTGAAATCATTCATACCACAACCATGCCAGCCCCTTTCATTCTTTTAAAATCTTCCTCTACCCTTTTCTCTTTAACAGTATCTCAGTACTGACAACTTTACACAGATGTCCTCACCCTAAGCCCAGGCTCTAAGAATTCTCACTAAACTCTCCCTAGGTGGGCGCCTGGGGGGCTCAGTGGGGTAAAGCCGCTGCCTTCGGCTCAGGTCATGATCCCAGGGTCCTGGGATCGAGGCCCACATCGGGCTCTCTGCTCAGCAGGGAGCCTGCTTCCTCCTCTCTCTCTCTCTCTCTCTGCCTACTTGTAATCTCTCTTTCTGTGTCAAATGAATAAATAAAATCTTTAAACTCTCCCTAGGTGTTAGGGGCCTAGCATGAATTAAAAACAATTGTGTTTTGGCTCGTTGATCAGCACTAGGCCTTCTGGAATCAGATGTCACTTCTCCCGTGTCGATAGTTTCTCATCAATCTCATTCTTTAAAGCTTTCAAAGGGAGTTTTTAAAAAGGTTATAAAATAATTATTATTATTACTTATTAACTCACATGAAAGACCCCGCAGACGGTGATCTTCAAATAACAATGCCGAAGGGAGAGAGGCCAGACCAGCGTAGACCGGGCCGCACTTTTTCCGAGCACGTGATAAGGCCTGGCGCCGAGGGGCCAGTAGCCACTCTCTGTTGATCCCTCAGATTTTAGAAAAGCTGAGCTTAAGCAGATCATTACCACAACCTCTTCTGACCTAATAAATGAGACCGACTGAGAGTAATTGTGGTTCTCTCCCTGCTTTCTTCACCAGTTGCCTTTCATTCCCTTCTAAAGTCTTTCATTGCTCTGGGCTAAATGAAGTTTGGATTTTGCAGCAACAATTTTTTTTTTAAATGATATTGTAATATTGGCTCATCTGCCTGCTATTGGTTATGCCCAAGTAGACACATGACCTGTGGCTGTTTGGCTTGTTCTCCTATGGGAAAATGCTTAATGAAGCTAATGAGCTGTACTAAAATAAAATAAACAAACTCACATGGCACCCAGCGTCACAGCCACACGTACTCTGGTTATTATCTATTGTCCTGAGACACCAGCTCCACGTCTCCAACTGCCTGCCGGGCATTTTCACTCACAAGGCCTTCTGTCCCTTCCTGTTTAACCCATCTGAAACCAAAACCAGTACCCTTTCTTCAAAGCCGCCCCTCCCTGTTGGAATTTTAAGGGGCCCAATAAATCACACACTTCTCCCCCTGGCCCCCAGTTAAAATTTGTCATTGTTGCTGTTTTCAGAAGCGTGGGAAACAAACAGATAAGGCATAAACAAATGGGTGTAGATCTGCGGCCAGATGTCTTCTCATAGTTGAGCCCCCAGCGGTCGTGACCACAGAGGAGCAACTGCAGGGCTTGGCCGCCGGGCAGCACTCCCCAGAGCTTCTTGGAATGGGAGAGAAATGCATGTGTCCTGCGGGCGCAAGCTTGCTCAATTTCTCTTTATAACACGCTAATCAAATCAGTCAGTTCTCCTCCTCTTTTGGGGAGGAAACAATGAAGTCTAGAGAAAAGGGGCCAGGAGCCAAAAGCCCTACAAGAAGCCAGGAGATCGAGTTCCCACTAACGAGGCCCTCCAAACTTTCCTATTTTTGTTTAGAATACCTTCTTAATTTATATTACATCAGATGACAATTAGCGTTTGGATGTGAGGAAGAATCTTTAGATAGTAAATGTGCTAGATGGTTAAGAATTTCCACCATTTAAGTTGTGATCTGCCTTCTTTATGATCTTTTTCCTCCTAAGGAAGACCCCCACCGTTATAACCAAAACTCATACTTTCAGCTCTCTCCTCATGACTGTGATTAACGCTGACATGGACCTGGTGCCAAAGTCTTTGGCAGCCAGAGAAAGTCAGGACTGGTGGTGACTCAGCTGATTCTGCAAATGCATTTACAGTAAATGTGTTTTGCAATGCTTATGTTTTAAAATATTTTTTCCTAAAAACTAAAAAGAAATTTATTTCATATTTTAATTAACTAATTAGCTCTTTACTATGTCAAGAAAAGGAAATATCAAAAGACTAAATATCAAATCAAGTCAGGCTAAAGGAACTTGTTCCTTTGGCAATGAATCATAACACTTTGACTCAATAGACAATAGCCAACCTCCATTGTAAAATTGTCCCGTTGATCTTTGAGGCTGATCTTAAAAGACAAAGACAGATATTTTAAGGAAATGAAGGACACCTAGCTATTCAGTCATTGGTGGTTGCTTCAGTCAATCAGTCATGCATTCACAGTTCTTTACTGAGTATATAAGTGTGTGCTGGGTGCTCTACTTAAGTTCTCTGAATGGGAGAAACATGGAATTTACAGTACAAGCAAGGAGACTGATAGCAAATAATAATTACTGAATTACAACTGTTAATGACAATTTCTGTGAGAATTTATATGAGAATGACTTAACCATTTTGGGAATTTAGGGGTAAAGCTAACACTAGAAGACCGTAAGCGTTGACTGAGTGAAGGGAGAAGGGAAGAATATTCCATGCAGAGTGAACAGCATATACCAAGGTCCTGAGGTAGGAAGAAGCTTTGTGTGTTCATGCAACTGATAGCTGGGACATGGCATGTAAGGGTCGAAGTCCAGGTCACTTACAACCCTATAGGCCATGTTAAGGTGGTTGGTCTCTATCCTAATAACAGTGAGGAACTGTTGATGAGGTTGGGTTTGAAAATAGGAATATCCAGAATGCTACTATAGCTTAGAAGGAAGCTCTGGGATTTGTGAGTGGTCAGCTTATACATGGTACTGAATGCAAGTGGTCTCTTTTTAGTATTCCTTGTAGAAAACCTTTTTTTTAAAAAAAAAAAATACTGTTTTTTATTTATTTGACAGGGACACAGCGAGAGAAGGAACACAAATAGGGGGAATGGGAAAGGGAGAAGCAGGCTTCCCACAGGGAAGCAGGGAGCCCACGCAAGGCTCCATCCCAGGACTCTGGGATCATGACCTGAGCCAAAGGCAGATGCTTAATGACTGAGCCACCCAGGCGCCCCTAGAAAACTCTTTTAGGAAAAACCCTACTTGTTGTCGCGATTGGATTTTTGTTCTTTTGAGGTATAATTGAGGTATAGCATTACATTAGTTTCAAGTGTACAACACAATGATTTGAAATCATAACAAAATGATCACAAGTCTAGTTAACATCTGTTAGACAAAATGTTTTTTCTTGTGTTGACAGCCTTGAAGATTTACTTTCTTAGCAACTCCCAAATAAGCAATCCAATATCAGTTTGTATCTTTGTCCCCCTTCATCCCTTCCCTGTGCAGGGGAACATATGCTTCCGTAGACTGGCTAAATTGAACATGGAGGTGCATATATCTTTCTGAGTTAGTTTCTTCATTTTCTTTAGATAAATACCAGAAGTGAAGTTGCTGGATCATATGATAGCTCTATTTTTAATTTTTTGAGCAACCTCCATACTCTTTTCCATAGTGGCTGCAACAATTTACATTCCCACCAACAATACACAAAAGTTCCCTCTTCTCCATATCCTTGCCAACATTTACTTCTTGTCTTTTTTTTTTCAGTGATCCAAGATTCATTGTTAATGCACCACACCCAGTGCTCCATGCAATACGTGCCCTCCTTAATACCCACCACCAGGCTCGCCCATAACCCTTNCCCCTCCCCTCCATAACCCTCAGTTTGTTTCTCAGAGTCCAGTCTCTCATGGTTCGTCTCCCCTTCCGATTTACCCCAATTCACTTTTCCTTTCCTTCTCCTAGAGTGCTCCATTTTATTCCTTATGTTCCACAAGTAAGTGAAACCGTCTGATAATTGACTTTCTCTGCTTGACTTATTTCACTCAGCATAATCTCCTCCAGACCTGACTACGTTGATACAAAAGTTGGGTATTCATCCTTTCTGATGGCTGAGTAATATTCCCTTGTATATATGGACCACACCTTCTTTACCCATTCGTCTGTCGAAGGCCATCTCGGCTCTTTCCACAGTTTGGTGATGTGGCCATTGCTGCTATGAACATTGGGGTACATATGGCCCTTCTTTTCACTACATCTGTATCTTTGGGGTAAATACCCAGTAGTGCGATTGCAGGGTCATAGTGTAGCTCTATTTTTAATTTTTTGAGGATTCTCCTCACTATTTTCCAAAGTGGCTGCACCAACTTGCATTCCCACCAACAGTGAAAAAGGGTTCCCCTTTCTCCATATCCTCTCCAACACTTGTTTCCTGTCCTGTTGATTTTGCCCATTCTAACTGGTGTAAGGTGGTATCTCAATGTGGTTTTGATTTGAGTTTCCCTGATGGCTAGTGATGATGAACGTTTTTTCATGTGTCTGTTGGCCATTTGTATGTCTTCTTTGGAGAAGTGTCTGTTCATGTCTTCTGCCCATTTTTTGACACGATTATCTATTTTTTGGGCATTGAGCTTGAGAAGTTCTTTATAGATCTTAAATATCAGCCCTTTGTCTGTAGTGTCATTTACAAATATGTTCTCCCATTCCATGGGTTGCCTCTTTGTTTTGTTGACTTTGCTGTGCAGAAGTGTTTTATCTTGATGAAGTCCCAAAAGTTCATTTTCACTTTTGTTTCCTTTGCCTTTGGAGATGTATCTTGAAAGAAGTTGCTGTGGCCAATGTCAAAGAGGTTACTGACTATGTTCTCCTCTAGGATTTTGATGGATTCCTGCCTCATGTTGAGGTCTTTGATCCATTTCGAGTTTATCTTTGTGTTTGGTGTGAGAGAAGGTCAAGTTTCATTCTTCTATACATAGCTGTCCAATTTTCCCAGCACCATTTATTGAAGCGACTGTCTTATTTCCGCTGGATATTTTTTCCTGCTTTGTCAAAGATTCTTTGACCATAGAGTTGAGGGTCCATATCTGGACTCTCTACTCTGTTCCATTGGTCTATGTGTCTGTTTTTGTGCCAGTACCATGCTATCTCAGTGATCACAGTTTTGTAGTAAAGCTTGAACTCAGACAATGTGATGCCCCCAGCTTTGTTTTTCTTTTCCAACATTTCCTTAGCAATTTGGGGTCTTTTCTGGTTCCATGCAAATTTTAGGATTGTTTGTTCCAGCACTTTGAAAAATGCTGGTGGAATTTTGATCGGGATGGCATTGAAAGTATAGATTGCTCTGGGCAGTATATACATTTTAACAATGTTTATTCTTCCAACCCATGAGCATGGAGTGCTTTTCCATCTTTTTGTGTCTTCTTCAATTTCTTTCATGAGTGTTCTGTAGTTCCTCAAGTACAGATCCTTTATCTCTTTGGTTAGGTTTATTCCAAGGTATCTTATGGTTCTTGGTGCTATAGTAAATGGAATCGATTCTCTAATTTCCCTTTCTATATTTTCATTGCTAATGTATAAGAAAGCAACTGATTTCTGTGGATTGATTTTGTATCCTGCCACATTACTGAATTCCTGTATAAGTTCTAGTAGTTTGGGGGTGGAGTCTTTTGGGTTTTCCATATAAAGTATCATGTCATCTGTGAAGAGAAAGAGTTGGACTTCTTCTTTGCCAATTTGAACACCTTTTTCAATACCTTTGCCAATTTGAATTTCTTTTTGTTGTCTGATTGCTGTTGCTAGGACTTCTAGTACTATGTTGAACAACAGTGGCGAGAGTGGGCATCCTTGTCGTGTTCCTGATCTCAATGGAAAGGCTGTCAGTTTTTCCCCATTGAGAATGATATTCGCTGTGGGTTTTTCATAGATAGATTTTATGAAGTTGAGGAATGTTCCCTCTATCCCTATACTTTGAAGAGTTTTAATCAGGAATGGATGCTGTATTTTGTCAAATGCTTTTTCTGCATCAGTTGGGAGGATCATGTGGTTCTTCTCTCTTCTCTGATTGATTTTTTTCAATCACGTTGATTGATTTGCATATGTTGAACCACACTTGCATCCCAGGGATAAAGCCCACCTGGTCATGGTGGATAATCTTTTTAATGTAGTGTTGGATCCTATTAGCTAGGATCTTGTTGAGAATCTTGGCATCCATATTCATCAGGGATATTGGTCTGAAATTCTCCTTTTTGATGTGGTCTTTGCCTGGTTTGGGGATCAAGGTAATGCTGGCTTCTTAGAAAGAATCCGGAAGTTTTCCCTCTGTTTCTATTTTTTGAAACAGCTTCAGGAGAATAGGTATTATTTCTTTGAATGTTTGGTAGAATTCCCCAGGGAATCCGTCAAGTCCTGGACTTTTGTTTTTTGGGAGGTTTTAGATCACCGCTTCAATCTCGTTACTAGATAGATATTGGTTTATTCAGGTTGTCAATTTCTTCCTGTTTCAGTCTTGGACGTTTATAGGTTTCTGGGAATGTCTCCGTTTCTTCTAGGTTGCTTAACTTATTGGCATATAATTGTTGATAATAATTTCTGATGATTGTTTCTATTTCCTTGTTGTTTGTTGTGATCTCTCCCTTTCATTCATAATTTTATTAATTTGAGTCCTCTCTTTTTTCTTTTGGATTAGTTTGGCCAGTGGTTTATCGATCTTATTAATTCTTTCAAAGAACCAGCTTCTAGTTTCGTTGACGTGTTCTACTGTATCTCCAGTTTCTAACTCTTACTTCTCGTCTTTTTGATGATAGTCATTCTAACAGGTGTGCGGTGTTACCTCCTTGTGATTTTGATTTGCATTTCCCTGATGATTAGTGCTACTGAACACTTTTTCATTTATCTGTTGGCCATCTGGATATCTTCTTTGAAGAAATGTCTATTCAGATCTTCTGACTGTTTTTTAATCAGTTTGTTGTTTTGTTTTGTTGCCATTGATTTTTAAGAGTTCTTTTCATATTTTAGATATTAACCTCATACCAGATACATGATTTGTGAATATTTTCTCCCATTCATTAGGTTGCTTTTTCATTTTGTTGATGGTTCCCTTTGCTGTGCAAAAGCTTTTTAGTTTCATGTCATTTTACCACCTTTGCTTTTGGTGTCAAATCCAAAAAAACCCTTGCCAAAGCTAGTGTGAAATAGCTGACTATGATCTATGTTTTCTTCTAAGAATTTTAGGGTTTTAGGTCTTACCTTCCAGTGTTAATCCATTTTGAGTACTTTTTGTGTATAGTATAAGATAGTGGTTCAGTTTCTTTCTTTTGCATGCAGCTGCCAGTTTTACCAACACCATTTATTGAAGAGACTATCCTTTACCACCATTATATATTCTTAGTTCCTTTGCCATAAATTAACTGACCATGTATGTGTGTGTTTATTTCTGGGCTCTCTATTCTGTTCCATTGATCTCTGTTTTTACACCAATGCCAAACTGTTTTGATTACTATAGTGTTTTAATATAGTTTGGAATCGGGGAGCATGATGCATCTAGCTTTGTTCTTCTTTTTCAAGATTGTTTTGACTCTTTGGGGTCAGATTTTGAAAAATTTTATTACATTCTATTTCCAAATATATTTTTAAAAGTTTTATATTTGTATTCATAAGTGAGATTGGCTTGTAGAAACATTATCCCAAAATTTGGTCTTTAAAATACTGGCCTTGTGATAAGTTCAAAGAAAAAAGATTCTAGGGTCAAGTAAGTTTGGAGAGTCATGCATGGTAGGTTCATTGCTTGGAGATTTACAATGTGTACTAGCCTTTTAATATCTCTGCGATGTCCAGCATAGAAGAATCTTCCTCTTAAAATTTGGAAAGGAAGACCTATAAAACTGTCTGAGATCAAAACTGTTTTGAAGAAAAGTTTTAATTTTTTTTCAATTTATCCTGTGGATATTGGTCAGGCAAGATTTTATGATTCTGATTTCCTGTTTTTTTAGAACTTGTATCCAACATTGATACTTATAAGTTTACTATCATAAAAGTCTACTCAGCATCTTTTTAAAAATTTCATCTTCTCCTTATTAAATCATATGTATCATTTCTGATTTTGATAATTTTTCTCATATTTACTAGATACTACAGAGCTCTGTTTCATTGTTTGAGTCATCAAAGAATGGACTCTTAAACTTATCAATGTTAGTTCAGTTTTCCATAATTACTTCCTAATTTAATCATATCTTATATTCTGCTTTGATTAGTTTTATAATCTTCCAACTTCTTAAATTCAATGCTGGTGATGTTTTTTGCTTATTTCTTTAAAATAATAAGACATACATGACTATGATTTTTGCCTCTGAATAAAATTTTGACTGCATGTTCTGGGTTTCGATCTGGTGTGTAATGTTATTTTGCCTGTTTAGTAAATAGTATATGATTATAGTTTTGAGTTGCTATTTGACACAAGTTTTGGGGGAAGTTTTACTTTATTTTAAGTGGTTTTATAATTCTTCTGTTCAACTTTTATCATAATTTCTAGTTTTAGTGCACTGCCTTTTTATCTTCAATACATGAAATGAGGAATATTTGCTGTAAGATATAAAAATAATTTGTATTCCTAGCTTATTAAGCTTATATTATTGAATTCACAGGCTTAATTATTAATTTATGATAATGTACCATCTTGGTATCATTGATTCATTGTCATTAGGCTTTGAAGAATTTTGGATGCTGAGGAAAGGCTGAAAGGTAGTCATTCAGCCAACAGTTATTATCGAGTACCAACTATATGATGGAAATGCCAGACATACATTGCTGAACACTTAAAGTTCCATTATTAAACTTATATTACAGTTGGAGGAGCATAAACAAGGGAAACTGAGGGTTGGAAAGATAAGCCAGTGATGGCAAGGAGTTTGAATTTTTTCTGACTTACATTTGGCGGTCACTGGAGGACTTTAAACAGGGTAGGGATGTAACATATGGTTATGGTGGTTTCTGTGTGGAGAGTGGAGGAAAAAAGGTGCCAAGGAGATGTCATCCAAATGAGATAAGATAGTGGCTTGGATATAGGAGTCTGTAGTTCAGTGTAAATATCTGGTGTTATCTGCATTTAAATGGTATTTAAGATTCCCAGACAAGAAAGATCATCTTGCCAAAAGCACAGATAGAGGGAAGTGGACCATTGAAGAAGCTTGAGACACTTCAGAATTTAAAGGTCTAACAAAGGAAGAGAAGACATCAAAAGAGACTAAAAATTGTAGTCAGTGATGTAGAAGTGTGGAAGTCAAGAGAATGTGGCATCACAGAAGTCTTGAGAAGAAAATGAAGACAGAGGGAAGCGTCAGGAGGTCAAATGCTGTCATGAAGCCAAGTAATGCGTAGATAAGGAATTGAACATTTGCTGTGCGAAGATGTAGATCATATGACCTTGGTAAGACCTCTGTCTCTAGACTAATAGGATCACAAATCTTACTGGGGTGAATAAAGGAAAGAATGGGAGAGAAGAGAATGGAGAAAATGATTCAAGATAAGGAGTTTTGCTATAGAAGCAAATTGAAATGGGGCAGTTCTTAGGGGATGGGAAACATCAAAAGAAAGTGTGTGTGTGTGTGTGTGTGTGTGTTTTAAGATAGTTGCTTTTAAGGTATGCTACTATGCCATATGAACAATCTGATAGTAGAAAGGAGGAAATTGTTGAAGTAAAAAAAGGGAGGGAATGATTGTAGGAAGTTCATGAAGACATTAGAAGAGAGAAGACTCAGTGTCTAAGGTGAGGGTTTGGCCTTTCCTTGTACAAGGTGAAGGCAGACTCTGTGGTTGCACATGCAGTTAGCCTGGTGTATTTGGTAGAAAGAAGATAGATCATTCTCATCTGGTTGTGTGTGTTTTTCCTGGGAAGTATGAAGCAAGATCATCAGCCAAGTGTTAGTGGCAAAGTGCATATCAAGATTTCAGGGAAGAAAAGGTATGAAGTCATCATCTAGTCAATAATAAAGCATTTTGACTACAGAATTATAGTAGGGATGCCTGGGAAAGTTAGGTGCCCATTTGATATTTGTAGTTATAAATTTGGAGGACAGTAAGCACAATTGTATCTTTTTTCTCTTGCATTAGTCAGAGTTTTATTACATAGGTAAAATGATGAAGGGAAAGAAAGGAGAGGGAGCTGAAGGTTTGCAAGGTAGTAATTATAGTACTAAACTGAGTCTTCAGCGAAGTGAAGACATAAAGAATATGAGGTTGAGTGGGAACATGGTAGGATCAGTGGGTCAGTAAAAGTCCACACTGGAGGCTGTTTTTCAGATTGACAAAAAGGATGACAAATGGGAATTTTGGTTGATGAGTTTATTATCGACACTCTGCTATATAAGTTTATAATTAATTGTAAAATTGGTGGTTATTCATTTAGAAAGCAAATCAGTGGTCAGTAGGAACTTGCTTTGAATCTTGAAAAACAAGTTCAGCTGAACTGACTTCAATCTTCTAATAGAATTGAGTAGATATAATATACTTAGACCTTGATACAGTCTTTTGGAATATGCATGAGGGAAAAAGGACATGAACTTGATAGTACATATATGGTAGATTTATGAGTAAGTCTTAAGTATTCCTGTTGATACCCAGTGGGTACCAGTTAATAGAACATGTAACTCTGGTATGGGATCTTTTGACATCTGTTTAGTTCTATAATATATCTTTGTAATGACATGGGAATGTTATGTTATTATAAATAATACAGATGATGCAGATAATACAGATAAACTAGAAGAATTGTGAATATGATATTTGCCAGAATCGGAATTCAGAACATCTGCGCAGATTGGGAAATGGGCTAGACCAACCAGACAAAGTGTGATAATGCCAAATATAAATTTTACTTTGTTTTAAAATATTACAGGAGAAATCTAGTTTTATAGGAGGTCAAGCCCAAAGGACCTTTTAAAGGCAGTGAGAATAGTGAATAATAGTAATTTTATGTTTTGTATATTTTACCTGCATATTTATCTGATGCTGTGCATTGTTCTAAGCAAGCTGTTCACACATGCGACCTTATTTTATTATCATTGTAAGCCTGATATAGGTATCACCCCCATTTTATAGATGAGCAAATTCAGGGAGGTTTTCTTACCCAGTGTCCTATAAGATAATAAATGGCACAGTCTAGATTTCAGCAGGTGTTGTTCATGGTCTTTACTATATTCTACTTCCTGTTGCTTACTTAGTAAAAGTTTAGGGTCTAAAAAGTAGGCAAAAACTCCACCGAATTTCTTCCTTGCATCTAGTTAATTTTGCCTCTGGGGATTTGAGATCAGTTGCTGGCATGTCATTTTCAGAAAATCCTTTTAAAATAGAGCAGATCCACAGAAAGGTAAAAAGGATGATATCTAGAATCGTCTTCATATGAGAAACATTTGAAAAAATTGGCTTGGAGACTTAGAAGACTTGAGGAACAGATAACGTCTGATCCCAGATGTTTGAAGAGCTGTCATAGGTAAACAAGTTAGACTTCACATTTTTAATACCTAAAGATATTCTTATGACGTGTGAATGAAAGTGATACATCTCATCAAAACACAGACTCATCATGTGGTCATGTTCTCTTCAGCGTAGCACTTAAAAACCTTTTACCTGTGGGACTCATAGGTAAAATTACTCATGCTCATTTTTAATGTTGAGGTAACTTTTATTTTTCAAACTATAAAACATGTAGTTCAGCTTGATTTCATAGTGAAATCATTCAGAAGCTCATATCTGCATGATTGCAGCTGAAATAGACTAAACAAAAAAATTCAGTCAGTACAAATTGCTGTGGGTTATCTATACCGCTGCAGCATGTGGTGAGAACCTGGAAGCTACAGCCACAGAATTTATGAGACTTCCAGTAAATCAGCTCAGTTCAGTGTTTTAGACCTGTATCCAACTCTTCTTGGATGTCTAGACACAGCCTAAGATGAGGCTTCAAAAATGGGTAAAAATGAAGCAGCCAAACCCACCAGAAGCCTTTGACCCTCTTCTAATGTTTCAACCAGATAATTATTTTCCCTCTCAAGAATTTGGCTATCCTTTGAGGAGGAAAAAAAAAATCAAGATTTTCCATGTGAAGAGCCCCTGAAAGAAAATACTCTGGAGAAAGGTCAGTGAGAATGGGCCAAAGCCGAATTCTTCAGATCTGCTTGGAGAATGTGGAAAGTCTGTACCCTCGCTACTTTTTGTGCTTTCCAGCTGGCCCAGAGCTCCCATGGCGTTTGTCCAGCTGTGCCTTCCCCATACCTTTCACATCTTAACGGGGCTCATTCTGTGCACTGGAAATGCCTCAGATAGGAACCAAAATGGTAGCTAAAAGCTATGGGAGAGGTAATTAGATAATTAAAAACTGTTAAGTTTTGATTTCTATCAAGATAATCTATTACCCTTTCTGCTCTATAGCAAGATACGACCTTTCAAATTGGACAGCAATAAACTTTCCTACTTGGAGAATGTATTTCCTTTAAATATGTCCCACTTTTAATGAAAAGTTCTTATTTGCTTGTTGTGGTTTTTCTCTTCAGACTTTTTTATCCTCGATTTTCTGGGGAAAGTTAAGGATTCTCTCAAAAATAAAAAAGTTGGTTTTAAAAATAAACACGGTCCAAGTTCATTCCATAGTTCTTTTGTTTGTTCGTCTGTTCACTCATTCATTTGCTCCACTCATTTGACAAATATTTGTTTTGTGGAGGCCACGTGCCAAGGTCTGTGGTAGGCCCACAGTGCGCCGTTCATTTGCTGTGTGATGTTGGGAGTCACTTGATCTCTTTAAAATCTCAGTTTCCTCAATTAAACAACTCTGCTACCAACTTTGCAGGGTCAATAATAAAGATGAAATGAGATGATTTCTCTTTTAAAATGGTGAGAAATTAGAAGCTTCTTTTATCCTACTCCATCCATTGCTGTATCCGAAAGATCATACACAACACAGGTGGAAAGTCTTAAAAGCACTGGAAAGTAACAGTGTTAATCAACTATTTGCAAAACTCCATGGAGTGAACTGGATTGAAATTTTATGAGTGACCATTGCATGCTTTACCCCAGTTAATAAAAATGAAACGGGGACTGGGGGGCTCAGTGGGTTAAGCCTCTGCCTTCGGCTCAGGTCATGATCTCAGGGTCCTGGGATCGAGCCCCGCATCGGGCTCCCTGCTCAGCGGGGAGTCTGCTTCTCCCTCTCCCTCTGCCTGCCACTCTGCCCGCTTGTGATCTCTCTCTCTCTCTCTCTGTCAAATAAATAAATAAAATCTTAAAAAAAAAAGAAAGAAAAATGGAGCTGAGCAGGAAGACAACAAGAAGAAACTTCTATACTTCCTCACTGAATCAACACAAGAAATGTGGATACTTGTGCCAACCAGAAATTCAGATAGCCTACTCTACTTTGAAGCCAATTCAAAAAATGAATCCAAGTAAGAATTTACAGATGGGAAAGTCCAGCTAGAAGATGCCTAGTGAGAAATATTTATTCAAGTTAAACATACAGAGTTCCATTTAAATAATTGCTTGCAAGTGTAACAAAATTGCATAGTAAACTAAAAAACTGGACTCTTAAAGACATGTGAAAACAACAATTCAGAAATAATATTCTAGGTATTTCTAGATAGATTAGCAAACGTGTGAGATAAAGTGGCAAAAAGTAAACGCTTTTAAATTCCGTAAGAAGTCAGGAATTATTGTTTTATTTCTGAATTTCATATATACAAAAATGAACTCAGAGTTGATTTGGAAAACTTAAAGATAATTGTTTAAAAAGAGATAATCTTTGACCTGTAGAACTGAAAACCACTAAAAAATATAGAAGTCAAAAAGATAGTACTTTAATCGACATATGCAAGGAAACAGGAGCATTAAAAGAAAAAATGCTGATGTCAAAATGACAAAACTTAAAACCAAGCTGTACAGCTATGGCAAGAATAAACATGACTCAGACTTTCCTAATCATGGGCAGTGCATTTCAGACTGGGATGAAAAGTAAAACCCAGCTATATTGTGGGCATCTACAACCAATATATCTTTTTAAAAAGTAAAACAAATGGATAAAAGAAAGTAAAAGAAGAGACAAAGCTATGTCAGGTTAATATAAATAAAAAGTGAGAAATCATTCTAATCATATACTTAAAAAAACTTAATAAAAGCAGAACAAAGAATATCACTTCTATAAACATGCTAAAATGCTCACCTCTTTAGCAAAAATATTAAAGCTTTGATGGAAAATCACTTTTAAATCATAAAATTTGCAAAGGTATCTTAAAGATGATAATCACTATTTTTATGGGTGTGATATATTCATTATTCAATAAATACTTATTGAATACCAACTAGCACTAGTCACTTTGTAAGACCTAAGAATATGGTGTAATCAAAACAACATTCAAATATGTCTTTCCATTTATGAAGATCTTGTTTCATGTTATTCAATAAGATTTTATCATTTTCTCAATTAAAGAAAAACGTATCCTCTGTATTTTGTAGGCTTTCTCCCAATATGAATGGACTATTTTCCTATATCTAGTTTATTAGAGGTATAGCCTAATAGTGTTTTATAAAAGCCACTGGATTTTGACTTAATTTTGGCAACTTATATTTTTTAGGGTACTATTAGTTTCCTCTAGGTTCTTAGTTTTGGCATATAGGCTTGCATATAATATTTGATTTTAATTTTTTCCATCTTCTCTATATTTGTGGCGATGTATGCTATCCTTTCTCATTTGTGATCTTTATACTTTTGTTTTCTCCCTTAATTAGTATTATATTATCTATTTTGAAAGGGAAAAATATTTGTGGATGTCTTCCTTATCCTTTATGTTATTTTTATATTTCTTATTTTATTAATTTTGGTTTTAATCTATGTTAATTCCTTCTTCGTGGCTTGTTTCTTTTTATCACAGTTTTACAATCCTTGTAGATGAATATTGACTTTTTTTTCTCCTTTCTGTAAATAATGAACATATTTAAGGCCATAAATTTTCCTGTAGTCTTTGCTGTGTTCCATTGGTTGGATATGTTGTGTTTATATTTTTTATTGTCTTCTAAATAATTTACAATTTTATTTTGTTTTTTTTCTGTAATACAAAGGTCATGTAAGAATACATTTAAGAGGTTTTTGGGTATTTTGTTTTAGAAATTTACTTTTTTTTTTTTGATTTGTGATGAAAGAATGTGATCTATGTAGTGTCTTTTTTACTTTCTTTTTTTTTATTATTTTATTTTTATTCTTTGCCCAAGGGGTACAGGTCTGTGAATCATCAGGCTTACATCTTTCACAGCATTCACCAAAGCGCAAACCCTCCCCAATGTCCATAACCCATCCACCCTATCCCTACCCTCCCACTCCCCAATAACCCTCAGTTTGTTTTGTGAGATTAGGAGTCTCTTATGGTTTGTCTCCTTCCCCATCCCATCTTGTTTCATTATTTTTCCCTCCCTACCCCCCACGACCCCCTACCCTGCCCCTCAAGTTCCTCATATCAGAGAGATCATATGATAATTGTCTTTCTCTGATTGACTTATTTCGCTCAGCATAATACCCTCCAGTTCCATCCATGTCGTTGCAAACGGCAAGATTTCGTTTCTTTTGATAGCTGCATAGTATTCCATTGTATATATATACCACATCTTCTTTATCCATTCATCTGTTGATGGACATCTAGGTTCTTTCCATAGTTTGGCTATTGTGGACATTGCTGCTATAAACATTCGGGTGCACGTGCCCCTGAGGATCACTACCTTTGTGTCTTTAGGATAAATACCCAGTAGTGCGATTGCTGGGTCGTAGGGTAGCTCCATTTTCAACTTTTTGAGGAATCTCCATACTGTTTTCCAGAGTGGCTGCACCAGTTTGCATTCCCACCAACAGTGTAGGAGGGTTCCCCTTTCTCCGCAACCTCGCCAACATCTGTCATTTCCTGACTTGTTGATTTTAGCCATTCTGACTGGTGTAAGGTGGTATCTCGCTGTGGTTTTAATTTGTATTTCTCTGATGCCGAGTGATGTTGAGCACTTTCTCATGTGTCTGTTGGCCATTTGGATGTCTTCTTTGGAGAAATGTCTGTTCATGTCTTCTGCCCATTTCTTGACTGGGTTATTTGTTTTATGGGTGTTGAGTTTGAGAAGCTCTTTATAGATTTTGGATACTAGCCCTTTATCTGATATGTCATTTGCAAATATCTTCTCCCATTCTGTCAGTTGTCTTTTGGTTTTGTTGACTGTTTCCTTTGCTGTGCAAAAGCTTTTAATCTTGATGAAGTCCCAATAGTTCATTTTTGCCCTTGCTTCCCTTGCCTTTGGTGAGGTTCCTAGGAAGAAGTTGCTGCGGTTGAGGTCGAAGAGGTTGCTGCCTGTGTTCTCCTCGAGGATTTTGATGGATTCCTTTCTCACATTGAGGTCTTTTATCCATTTTGAGTCTATTTTTGTGTGTGGTGTCAGGAAATGATCCAGTTTCATTTTTCTGCATGTGGCTGACCAGTTTTCCCAACACCATTTGTTGAAGAGACTGTCTTTTTCCCACTGGACATTCTTTCCTGCTTTGTCGAAGATTAGTTGACCATAGAGTTGAGGGTCCATTTTTGGGTTCTCTATTCTGTTCCACCGGTCTATGTGTCTGTTTTTGTGCCAGTACCATACTGTCTTGATGATTCTTTTTTAGTTTCTTAAGGCTGGTATTGTGTATGTGTGTAGATCCAAGTGTAAGACTGAGTTTCATGAATGTTTTGTGGATAATAAAAAATCTTTGTCTTCTACTTGCTTACTTTTGTCCACTATATTTGTCCAATTTGAAGAGTCATATTAAATTTTTTCTATATTTATATTTTCACTAATTACATACATATAATTATTACAAGTTCTTGCAGTAGGACTTGCTTTCTTTCCTTCCCTACTATGGAATTTACTACACACAGTTTTATGAGTATTTTCCGATCATCACAATTATACTTTATACCATTGTATAATATTTCTTTTTATTCTATTTAGGGCTTTTAAACTGTTTATCTTGTTCTGTACTTAAAAATTCCATCTTGTCTATTATTAATATTGCCATTCTTGAATTTTTATTCTTTGTTTTGTGCTTGTCTGATTTCTCTCTTCTGTTCCTTTATTTTTCCAAATAATACGTAACTTTTTTAAACCTAAATTAACTAACTAGCTGAGAGAATTCAGTCCACTGTTGTTAATTTCATAATTAATATACATAAATGTATTCCTGCCATCTTATAAAAATTTCTTATTTTGTTCTTTTTTTTTTACTTAATCAAAAGGCTGTTATTTTCTCCTTTTTCTTCTTTTTTTTTAAGATTTTATTTTATTTATTTGACAGAGGGAGAGAGATCACAAGTAGAGAGGCAGGCAGAGAGAGAGGAGGAAACTGGCTCCCCGCTGAGCAGGGAGCCTGATGCGGGGCTCGATCCCAGGACCCTGATATCATGACCTGAGCCGAAGGCAGAGGATTTAACCCACTGAGGCACCCAGGCGCCCCTCCTTTTTCTTCTTTTTTAATTTGAGAGTTCTCCTGTGCATTTAATTTCATTAACATTTTCATTCATCACCAGTACATGGCCCTATCATTCCATGAGGCAAATTATCCAATATTTCTCCCCCAAACCCTTTCTTCTTCTGCCTCCCCCCACGCACCCTTCTCCTAACAGTGAGATCTCTGGGACCCCTTTGCTGCCCCACTCTCTGCCCCTGCACCCATGAGAGAAGACCTGGGGAGCATGTTTATGTCCTCCTACCCTTCCCCAGCTCTTAGACTATTTGAATAGTGTGTCTCTCTTACTATGAGTCTCTCTGTAGCCCTTATATTGCATATTCTTAGATGGTCTGTCATTATTGATTTGGATTAACCTTGTGGATGTTGCAAGTTCTGTTGCTCACCGCTGTTTTTTCCCTCTTAATCTTTCCTCACCTTGAACATGCTCCGCAGGTTCCTTCGGTGCCGCTGTAACCTCCGCCCTGCTTAGGCACCCTCTCAGGTCGGGGGGTGGCGCTGCCACAGCCGGGGAAGGGTCAGTGCAGTCCTCTTCAGAGTCCATGGATGCTACTTCATTGCCTTCTACCTTTTGCATGTTCAGACCAGTGCCAGTCTAATTCCTTCGCTTTTCTGTGCAACTGGCTATCTCTTTGCAGAAGACTTTTAAATGTTTTCTTTTTTTCAGAGCTCAAGAACTGTATAAATGTGTGTCTTCGTGATATCTTTTCTCATCAAGTGCACATGAAACAGCACTTAAAATGTATAGACTCAGATCTTGTTAAAAATCACGATAAGATTCCTCTTTAAAAAGTAGTTTCTTTGGGGGGCGCCCGGGTGACTCAGTGGGTTAAGCAACTGCCTTCGGCTCAGGTCATGATCCTGGGAGTCCCGGGGTTCGAGTCCCGCATCAGGCTCCCAGCTCTGTGGGGAGTCTGCTTCCCCCTCTGCCCTTGTCCCTTCTCGTGCGCTCTCTCTCGAATAAATGAATAAAATATTTTCTTAAAAAGTGGTTTCTTCTCCGTCATTACTTTTCTCCCCCCACCTTCCTTTTCTTTTCCTGGAACTCCTATTATTTACAGGTTAGATGTTCTTTCTTCCGCACTTTCGTATCTTCTCTATCTTTATATTTTTTAAAATTCTCCCACAAGATCTTGGAAACTACTAATTCTAGGCTCAACATTCATCATCCTTTCCTTCAACGTATCTACTAAGTATTTTGACTTTGAAATATTATTTTTTAGTTTCAGGAAGTTTTTCTTATGCCTCTTCAAATACGATTCTTCTGCTTCTCCCAACAGTTCTTTATTGATACGCTGTTCTGATTGCGCTCTTCATTCTTGCTTTCTCTGGCTGGGAGACTTCCTTGTCAGAGGTCCTTTTACTTTCCTTTGTTCACTGTGGCACAGGTCCAGCCGATGGATACTTTAAGTGGACTGGTCCTGTGAGGGCGGGAAGGCACAAGACATCTCAGTCATCACGGGCCCAGAATAGGCAAGTTGCCATTTACGTACTGAGGCACCAGGAGGGAGGCTTTCTTTTGCATTAGGGTGGAAAAAACTCAGCCCCCACACTTCCTTAGGCCAGAGGACAGGCACACCCAGGACCCCTATAATCATTGAGGGACAGCCCTACCAAGGACTGGTCCTTGTCTTCGAGTTTTCCTACTGTGGTCGCAAAGCTCTGCTCAGCCCAGAGCAAGAAAGTACCACAGCTATCTAGCTCACTCTCTACCAGAGCACCAGTCCCAACGTCTGCTTGACTCAAGAAGAGAAGATACGTTTGACCTGAGTTAGAAGTAGAGAGGAAGCAGAGCCCAATTAAGTCATCATCTTCCCAGAATCCCCTGGGGGATGGATGTAATGATAAGCATAAAAATGATACATTCCCTGTCCTAATTAATGTTGCTTGTGGGCTCGTTAGGAGGATAGACAATATCTAAGTAAGTAAGCAAGTAAATAAGAAATGAAAAAGAAAACCCACACATAATTCTGACTTCACAACTGTGATTAGTGCTATGAAGGAAAGGTAAATAGAAATATGATCTGAGACTTCAGGAAAGGGTAGGCATCAATGGTGCAATGAGGGCAGAAGAACAGAGCTACAGGCAGAGAGCGGTATATTCAGAGACCTCGGGGGTACGTATGGCACATTTCCGGAGGCAAAAGAAGGCCAGGATGGCTGGAGAAAAAAAAAAAAAAA